>JAFVLL020027404.1:0-36131 GCA_021397915.2 Tor tambroides
TGTGTGAGCTAAAGTACAAACACACACCAGTGCCAAGCCCAGCCTCCGTGACCGTTCGATGCTCAAGGCTTTGGCTCTAGACGCAGCCTCAAAATGTTCCTTTCTGATTTCCTCTGCATGCCCTGAGTGGCTGCTTTGTTTTAATATGCTAATTAACCCAACAGGCATGCTGGGAGTAATTTATTGAGCATTAGTCAACATTTCCCTCATTAAACTCACTGCACTCTTACATGCAGAACTTTAAAAAGCAGAGAGTCTGATTAGAGAAAACTAGGGCACTGAATCAGATTTGGGTATACAGTATATTTCTACAGTATATACACAGGGATGAAAATACACCACTTTCCAAAGGTCTGTAAGATTTTTTAATGTTTTTGAAGTCTCTCATGCTTAACAAGGCTGTATTTATTCGACCGGAAAATACACTAAAAACAGCTTTCTATTTGAAAATGTAGTGCATTTCTGTGATATACACTAAATGTGTTTGGCATATCTTATTTGTCAGCAGATATAACTCTAGTCATATGGTGATTTAGTGCTCAAGAATCATTTCAGCACAACAGTTGTGCTGCTTAATTTTTGTGGAAACTGCGATACAATTTTTCAGGATTATTTGATGAATAGAAAGTTTAAAAGACCCACATTTATTGGAAATAGAAATAAAATATTTTAATAACACTATAAATGTCTTATCTTTCACTTTCAATCAATTTGCATTAACACTAATCTAGATTGATACATTTTATAAAAGTATTACTCATGATAAGTCATTCATTACTGTAATAATGTCTGTAATAATACTGTATTATTACTGTAATAATAATCGATGTCAACGTCAATAAATTAAACTATTTTGTAAAGTGTTACCATGCATAAATTGATTTAGAAAAGGGAGTTTCCAAAGAACTAGAGAAGAATAAGAAACTCAGGCTGATGATACACGGGGCAACTTTTTGAGCCATGTTGCTTAGGCACTTTCCCATTGAGAATGGGTAACAAATTTCTATCTGGATATTTTAGATTGGTCGTGGGCCCTGTGTCTCACCTGGTTGCCCATTGATGGCAACATTGCTCAAAAAGTTGCCCCGTGTATCATCAGCCTCAGTCTGCTGTTTATAAGCAGTTCATTGATCTAACATATTCCTTAGGATGGCATTCAAAAATGTATGTAATTTTGAAAGTAAGGCTATACTTGTCCCACAATTTTTGACAGTCTAATTAAACATGTACAACTAAGTATACTAAACACACTATACATCTACACCATGTCATACAACAGGCACCATAAAGTAACATGATTTGTGCATTGGGTACCATGTGGTTCTTAAACTGGGAACCCTCCAAATGAATCTGGATTATAATCTGGGTTTGTCATTCTTAAAATGGGATAATCTTGCTAAATCCCTGAATGAAATCTGATTACAGAGTGGTTGGGATTGAGGAATGGAGCGGGTCTGCGGGACTGTACGCAATGTCATGTAATCTGAGTAAACATGGCTTGGATGAGCAGTTGTGGGATGAACAGCCAGTTAATTACTGCCCATACATTAAGTTCAAGAGGAAGTGGCGGTCTGCCGTGCCTCTAGGGCATAGAACTGTTGAGTATTCAAGAGCTGAAAGTTAAACTGGTTAAAATGCTATCTGATTTGATGTAGTAGACTCACCTGTGGATATGGAAAAGAGCCCAGCGCCAACTGTCAATGAAATAACAGAGGGAAAGTTAAATTATAATGAAGCACAGAGGAATAATCACACACACACACCTGCATAAGCACATGAGCTTTTACCAATACACGAACATACTAAAATTAATTCCTTAATAATACATTACACTCATGTTTTTGGGCACTTAATTGCATATTAATTGCAATTAAATGAGAATGTATATACAGTTTATAATAAATGTACATTAAATGCACTTTGTTGAAGTGTTGTTTTTACCCACTTAAGTGGGAATTAAGCAGGTTTTTTCAGTTATTTCACAATTTTATAAAGCCTTTAAGATGTGGTTAATGTGTACTGATGAATGTACTAACAATCATTTATGTTAACTGAAAAAAACTTCAATGCCATTTCTTTTGAAACTATGCATGTCAGTACTATATATAGTCAAGTACTTTATATATGCTTTAGTATGTTAGTCAACACTTCAGAATAAGTGTACTTAAAGCATGACAAAAGATTATTAAAACACTCTCTCAAATGCCCATTTATTTCATTAATATTGTATCCCATATTTTCAAAAAAGTACAGTGCACATTCAATATAATACAGTAAGTGCACTTCTTTTTCATAAGTGTTCAAGGAGCAGTTATATTTATAATCCTGCCTACATCCCAGCATCACAGCAGGTGTATGTGCTTCAGCAGGTGTTATTCTGTGAAGTCTACAGCACATGTTGGAATAAAGAACAGATGTGGAAAATGCAGTAAACCCAGAAGCAAAAGCCAAACTAAAAATAAAACTATTTTCAAACGTTACTTTAATTACATTCCAGTTGCATTTAGAAAATTAATTCAAATCAAACCACAGTGCATTCATTTATTAAATCTATCATACCCATCTCAGTTCAGTAGGTGAGTTCAGTTCATTAGTTAAGAAATCTGCCAACAGAACATAGAGGTAATTCACCCAAACTGCTTAAACATTCCAGCAGCCGAGCCGAATCGATCACGTCCCTAACAACATGCTAAGGTCAATACTAAATCATAATCAAATCAATATACTGTTCATCAACTCATGATAATGTCAATCCATATGACCCTTGATATTTCCCTCCCTAAACGTCTCACTGATAATATCTAACAGCATTGATAAATACAATCAAGGGACTGAGTGGAGGGATACAATAACAATTCATCACAGCCAATGAGAAGCACTGACAATTACAAAATGAGAATCAATAAAGCCAATGAGAACTACCAGCACGGCATTTTCAGTACACGTGTCAAACCACCATATTAAAATCTAATCCACACATACGTACAGTTCTTGCTGCTGGTTTCTGCTTAGAAAAACATCCATTACAAAAAAAAATAAAATTTACTATACTCATACACCTCTCTTCTCTTTTTCAGGAACACACACACACACACACACACACACACACACCTCTGGAACAGAGAACACAGCACTCTAATTACTGGACGTTCTGCTGGCTGAGTGATTGATAGCGTTTTGCCACACTGACTCCAAATCTTTCACTCTTACACACACACACTCACTCATTTTCCTTAATGTTTTACTACACACACACTTTGTATTCCTTAATATTATTTCTTCCCCATTTAATAATCCCATTTTTGTATATAGAAACCACATGCACACAAAATCTCATTCCTTACTTTATGCTCACATGGGAATTTGACGGGAGAGGGTCCAAAACGATAGCAGAGCAGAGTCTCTCTGTGTGTGTGTGTGTGTGTGTGTGTGTGTGTGTGTGTAGCAGTCAGTGGGAGATCTTGAGTGTGATCCATGCATAGCTGTAGGCCAACATCTGTTTGGACAGGCTGCCTGCAGGGACTATCAACTGCACTCAGCAGAAACACTGACACCAGTCCACCCGAACTACAAACGCTGGGCTATGTATATATGTGGGTGTTTATAAGAAGTTATTATATGGCTGTTTTACCTCCATGAAAGATATTCCTACGCTCCACACGTCTGAGTGAATACCATACTGTTCCCCTGATATCCGCTCTGGCTATAGAGGCAAAGACACAAAGAAGCATTACATTGCAGTGCACAATTCTGCATACGAATTGTACTTAGAGTAAGAATGTGGCACTGAAGGCCACACATACATGCACATCTTTTGTGCAGTGATTCCTGTGTAAGCTATTTAACAAGCTCTGTTGTCTAAATGTGTGTGTGCATGAGTGTATATTGCACTTCAGACATTCATATTTCATATTTTTATTTTTCCATATAAAAGCATTTGACTGTATTGTGTTCATTACACACTTCACTGACGGCCTTGACAACCACACAGTATAAGCCAGGGATAGGCAAATTCGGTCCTGGAGGGCCGGTGTCCTGCAGAGTTTAAAAACCAGCCTAATCAAACACATAACATATACAGCTCTAGTGATCTCCAGAAGACATTGATTAGCTATTTCATATTTTTATTTTTCCATATAAAAGCATTTGACTGTATTGTGTTCATTACACACTTCACTGACGGCCTTGACAACCACACAGTATAAGCTATGCATTCTCTATGCATTCTCTATTCAGGTAAAATAACAATAAAGCGTCTGAAAAGAAAGACTAATACAAGTATGAATGCAGCTTACCGCCATGTACGCATTGGTTCCAACGTATGTTTTTGCAATTGAGTTCACCAACTGTGGAAGAAAGCAATGTATCATAAGCAAATTATACATTAGTGTGGCTTTCATAGATCTATTTTGAGTTTTTTTTTTTTGTTGTTCTGTCCATTGCTATGGTTATTGCCGTCAATCATGACAATTTAGGACTCAACCATCCATTTAAATGTGGCTGTAACTCTCGAAACTTGGCATTGTGTGCAGCATGAAAAATAGGACTTTTATTCTTGTTTTAATGGTTCACACAGATAGCAAGCAAAGAGTGCTCCCTTTATAATCACTGAAGCGGTGAGCAACCTCACTGCCAGAGAACAAAAGATATTTCAAATGCTAATGGTTTGGTTGCCAAGATTCTTCTATAGATTTTTGTTGTTGTTGTTGTTTTACAGAAAAAGTAAGTCATGAGTGTTTGGAACAAAGTCAGGGTGAGTAAATGATGACAGAATTATTTTTGGGGTGAAAAAGCACCAAATCATCTTTAAGCACCAAATTTTATTTTTAAATGAAGTGTTTCTTCAAATCTCAAGCATGAACAACAGTAATAGTAATCTTTTAAAACAATGAGTAGACAGATAAATACATTCAAAATGGTAACCCTTCATAACAAATTTAGATATATTAACATTAAAATGTTACAGTAAATATTACGTACAGAAACGAACATTAACCTACATTAATAAATTCTGTAAAAGAATTGTCATTCATTACACTTAATGCATCAACTAAACCTAACAAATCAAACTTGTTAGTTGTGAAGTGCTATCTTCAAAATCAACTAACAAACAGATTCCTCTTTCTTATCCAAATAGCTGATGTAGATCTTAGCATTGACTGTATTGGATATCTAGTACCATCACACCTCAACCTCAAAACTGAAACATTACCCCTCTGTATGTGCACAGTCAAGAATAACATACAGAAGCCATCACATTCAGTCCTCTGATAGAAGCAGCACAGTTATCTCTGGTTAAACATTGAAATTCAGTACAGATGTGACAGCAGGTGACCTGAGCTCTCTTCCATAAGCTAAAGGACACAGTAAGAGGAACTGATTTAAATCTACTGAAAAGAGTGTGTTATTGTGGAGTGTTATTGAAATGCTAGCCTGGTTTAATTTTAGTCTGTACTCTCACAGGGGAGAGACAGTGAGATCCGGGCACAATGGCACATGTCAGCAATGACAGGACAAACATAATGAGAGTGTTCCCCCGTGGCCTGACGTGCGTCTGTGTGCGTGTGTGCGTAAGTGAATAAGAGAGACATAAGTTTACTATACAGTGTCATGGTCTGGACGGGCACAGAGGAGAACACACACACACACACGCACCCCATCCAGGGGTCAGCTTCAGCTTGAATCTCTTCGGGGAACATGGGTATGAATATTAATTAAAAGAGGGTCGTTTGGAGTGATTGGGTCCCATTGTTGGACTCCTGAGTGTATTAGAGGTGGAGAGACTGATGCTGACTTTCTCAGTCTGAGCTATTGTCTCCAGCCACACGCACACACACACACTGAATATCTGGCCAATGTGGTAATTACAAAGAGCTGGAAGTGAGAGGAGAGGAGCAATCTAGGGGGTATCTGGGGGTTAGGGAGCAAAGGCAAAAAGTCCCTGGAGGAATAAGATAGATAAGAGAACACAGACACTGAGACTGATGGGACAATGGTTGATCTGAGCTGACTGTGCTAACAATATACATACACATGAGAAGCACTTGTGTGAGTATATGCATTCATGCAGGCAAACAAACATGCACACAAATAGTTACAGGATACAAATTAACATGTACCTGTGTGCTGACTCCAAAGTCACACAGTTTAACCTGACCCCGCGTGTTTACCAGCATGTTGGAGGGTTTCACATCTGCACAGAGAAACAATACATTTACACAGTGACACACAATTATATATGTCAGCATCTAATATTATAGATTTCACTAGATTACTGAACTTCTGGGGCCGGTTGCACCAGCTGGACATACACCTGGTCGTAAGGCTAGCCTGGACGTAAAATGCGCTTTAAGTCGTGCGTACAATTTATACCCGTTGCACCATCTCGGCGTAGTGCTACGTCTGACACTAAATTGTACACCTAGTCAGAGGTAGGTGTAAAGTGAAAACTCATGATTTGCTCGGACATTATTAGTTTTTAGGATTCATGTCTGTTAGTTAATTATTACTGCAGACGTGAACTGTAATGTTTATGGTCTTTTCGGGCAGGATAAGCGATATCAATCGTGGAGCTCGGTGTTGACTATAACACTCTGTCGACAGTAATTGAACTAATAAAAAAATATTTATGTACAGCTTGTAATTATGCAGTAAAATATTACATATGATCTGGGATTATTAAAAGAAATGTAGCCTACCATTCCACATCTTGCTTGGAAGGACAGTATGCTTGGAAATATTTCACGTCTTTAATTCCATTCATTAGCTTTGTAGCGTGCCTGCCATTCAATAATCGCAGTAAGTTTTGTGCTTTGTTGCTTTTAATCAGAAATAAAAGTATCAGCTTTCAAATTCTGTCAGTTTTATCACAAAATACAAACTATAAATGTGGTTTTCCAGCCACAGAAAGACGTCAGTAAAACACACAATGTCACGTAAGTCACATTTACCTCAGGAAAGACATTCATTGTACATATAACCTCGATAGTCAGCTAGAAAAAAATAACTAGAGAGAAGCATTGTATTGCATTCATTATATTTTACTTAACCTGCCGCCTTAATTTTTAATGTTTGTTTGAAGAAATCTGTCATGGGAATGTGAGACTATATAAAAATGCGGATTTGTTAGAAAATGTTTACTCAATGAAATCATGGCACGGTGGCTTCACTTGTTATGATGTCTTGAGCAATTCAGTTCTATATTAGTAGTTGTAGCCATTGCAGCATGAACGTCGTCTCCGCTATATCTATAACTGCAGGAGAATGTGTCAGCGGGGACGCGCATCGTCTACGCCGGGCGTAGTCGCGCCTGATCGTAGTTTTAGTTGGTGCAACAGGTGTAAATATTTATGGTAAAGCTGGACGTTGCAAAGCCCAGCGTACGGCTTACACCCAGCTTTTTACGTCTAGCTGGTGCAACCGGCCTCTGGAGTATAATATAGAGGAGAGTTCAACTTTTATTTTATTGCATATTTTAATAGGCATATTTAACAAATAACTTGTGCATTAAGTACAAATGAACAGTCCTTTCCTTAATAGTTAACTAGTTCATTTATCAAGGTCAATATCCAACATTTGGATATTATCAGTATTTTTACACATTTTACAAGTTACATAACAGTAGTTTTTTCACCTCTGTGTAAAATCTTCAGGCTCCAGAGGTACGTTAATCCTTTTACCACCTATAGACACACACACACACAGCCACACTCATTGAAAACAAACTCAGAAGAGACTCAAAAGGGTATGAGAGCTATGTCTGTAGAGGATAGAGCTGTAAATTATCTGAACAGTGGCGTATCTTTGATTATTGTGAGAAAGTGTGAGGGAGAGGGTAATGAGGGTCAAAATCGAGAGCAATGACAATTCAGCACTAATAAAATGTTACAAAGACAAAGCACACATACACACACTCGTCTGAGCTGTACCAGATTCTTGAACATGCCGAAAACTCTAAAATCCAAGCTTTCAAAATTCGATAACAGTTTCATGACTTGAAGAGGACTTACCGCAACAGCAATTCTGCCCAAGACATGCTCTGGGATTCTCCAATAGACATCCAGAGAGCCACCTACATTAAAAACAAATAAATACAATTAAATTTCACATATTGTGAGTGATGCTTTCTTTTGTAATTGTTGCCTCCTAGATGCCTCACAAATGTCAAAACAGATGAGACTTACCATCCATAAACTCAGTGCATATCGATATTCTGTTCTCCACAAAGAAAGCACTGTAGAACTTTATGATGTATGGAGAATCACACTGTGAACAACACAATCAAATATATCAAAACTATGGTAAAACTTTTATATGCCCATAACACATTTAGCACTTTATCATTAATGTACACTACCACTGGAAATTTTTTAATGCTTTTGAAAAAAGCTCACCAAGATTGTGCTGCTTAATAATTTTGTGGAAACTGTAAAACAGTTTTTAGGATTCACTGATATGAAGACGGCTTGAAGAAAAGGATGTTTTTATACTTTTTGGCCAACAGTTTACTGACCAAACTTGAATACTTGAGTTTATTGAGAAATTTTGCATGATTCACCGAATGGTTCTCAATGATACTTCATTATTAGAAACATACATGATTGATTGTTTCAAGTGAGAAGATGTGGTTATTTGTTTCATTAAGACTGGTAGTTATCTATATAAAGTCATGTAACGCTAATGCGGCAGTATTTTATTCAGAATGTGAAATTGGCTGATTATTCTGTGTGATTGGCTCGTTGTTGCAATGGGTGATTTGGAATAAATTAAAGCCTATCCTGCAGCTGTTGTTAGAGCAGGTTACAGGAACAGGTGGACTGAACTACATAGGCATTGATCCCTGAATAATTCATGACACTTCTTTTATACTTATCACAGTCATACACCTAATCTGAAAGCTGAAACTACACACAGCTCTAAATGAATTTGGTTTTTACCTGGAAAGTGGCTCCAAACTTTACCAAGAACAAAACATTGAGAGTATTCAGGTGTTACTTTTCACAGACACTCTCAAGGCTAACAAAGTGACACTTGAGTGCAAAATGCTCCAAGGTTAGTTATTGAGAGGGAGGTAAGAAACCGATATGACTAAAGCATTGTAATTCCCTGGTCATACTGGGTGAACACATTTTCAAAATTAGGTCTGGAAAAGAGGACTGAAATACACATGTAGTACTACCCTATAGATACAGATTAAGTAGATCAAGCAGACATAAAAAGAGGTTCAGACCTTATAAAGGATCTCAAGCTCTGACATGATCTGCTTCTGCAGCTCCACAGTGATGTCGAGAGGAATAACCTGCAGTAGAAGAATAAGGCCAGCATTTAAAAAAAACAAAAAAAAAAACACTCACATTGACCTTTCTGAACTATCAAATGAGCAACTTGAAATCTCAAATGAAATCCATTTACACCCAAACAGAACTCTTAAGCAAAGTTTACATACGCAATGCTAGACACTTCACCTTCTTACTTCCCCAACACTTCTGCATCAGGTAAATACAACTTGCAAACATAAGCAGTCATTCAAGTATACTTTTCTGTGCATCAGTACTTCTGTTTCAGCTCGCTTTTGAGTTTGAGACTGAATGCTTGAGAAACATGCTCAAAGAGCTACTCTTTAACCAGAACTGACAGGAAATTAAACAGCCTACCACTTAAAAAAAATATCAAAAGCAGGCATTTAAACTCCCAAAGAGATATTCCAAGGCCAAAGTTTCACCTAATATTACAAAGTTCTGAAATAAAAACAGTTTGTTTTTTTGTTGCAACCTAGGTGTTTGATCTCTCTCTTCTCCACTTTTGTAATGAAGCAGCGACTAGCTAAAATGCTTCTTTAGTTAAGGTTAGATTATCAGCCTCCCACTGAAATAATTGATTACAGGTAAGGCAGTAAGGCAAGGCCACGCAGTTAAAGCTCAGCAGAGATCACTTACAGCCTCAGCCAAATAGATAGCCCTGCTCAAGCAGACCCAGGCAGAGCGCAAACGGAAAGATGAGCAGACACAGCAGAAGAAACGAGAGGAGAGGAGGACAGATAGGAGATAAGACAGAAGAGAAGTGAGAGGATAAAAGTAAACTAAACAGATGTCAATGAAGATGATGGGAAGGGGGAGAAAGAGTGGAAGAAATGACAGAACAGAGACCAGCTAAGATAGAAAAAGAAAGAGCCACTCAGAGTCTAGCGTATGAGGGCCACAGGTTCTCAATCATGTTTAACTGAGGCAAAGTGTGTAGGAGTGCTGGATTTGCTCTTTTGTGCTCTTCAATTAGTAGAGCAATATTAACATCTCCAGCGGTTATTCATTGCTTCTTGCCGCAGTGTAGTCCACCTGTAACAGAGCCGCCTGAGTTCACCTCTTTTGCTCAGCAGGTTCTTTATCTATTTAAAAAGCAAACTGGCTGTATGATTTTCTTACCCATTAGTTGAATGTGTGCTATAATATTGTATGTTGGGTCTTCATGTGTGTTTTCATGGTTTTTCTATGTGAGCCAAATAGCTCTGCCAATATGTAATCTACAAAATACGTACAAGTGTTATTAAGTGTACTAAGGAAAAACAGTGAATTCCTGTAAGTTAACGTAACGTTTGAGTGGTCGCTTTCAGTTCCAGAGCTTGAGGCTCTAAAGCATACAGAGACGTGTATTGTTCTTACCTTCACCGCTACAATTCTCTTCCCAAGCAAGTGGTAAGCTCTGTCAAAATGGAAAAATGTACAATTAATGGCAATGCAAATTTTCTTAGCAGTACCTTGTCTTTGTAAAATGTACAAACAAAAAAATCAAAATGTATACATACAATACTCTTCAAAAGCTTGGGTGAGGTTTTAAAGAAATTACATTTATTCAGCAAGGATGCATTAAATTTATAAAAAGTATAAGACATTTACAATTTTACAAAAAAAAAATCCATTTTAAATAAATGCTGTTCTTTTGAACTTTCTATTCATCAAAGAATCCTTAAAAATCATGGTTTTCACAAAAAATAAGCAGCACAAGTGTTTTCAACATTAATCACAAGAAATATTTCTTGAGCACCAGATCAACATATTACTGATTTCTGAAGGATCATGTGACACTGAAGACTGGAGTAATAGCTAAAAAAAAATCCAGCTTTGCCATCACAGGAATAAATTACATTTATCATTTATTAGAGCAGAAAACATTTATTTTAAATTGTAGCAATATTTTTCACAATATTACTTTTTTTTTACTATTTGTGATCATTTTTAAACTGCAGCATTTGTGAGCATAAGACTTTTTTCAAAAACATTACAATATCTTACGGACCCCAAACTACGTGACATAACACAAAAATACAGATACATATATGTGTGTTTATCTTATGCATTTAAACATTTTAAACTTTGCTCAAGCATCCAAACACTTTTTTGTAGCCACTATACACACAATAAAAAAAATAGGGACAGACATTCCATGCTTGACGTTTAAGGATGGAAACTAAGTTCAAGGTTTTGTTTAAGTCAGAGCAACCTGAGATGTACATCCATATGACTAAGTAAGCCACCCAGGTGCTTTTTAAACATTTGTATTTGTTTACAGATTATCAGCAGCTTAATCGCTACGAAAAAAAGAGCTCAGAGGAGGGGTGTCCTCATCCTAAGTGTCAAATGGAGGTGAGGTCAACCCTGAGTCAGTCACCTGCGAAACCTCAGACATTCTGAGCTGTGGAGCGTTATCAGCTCCGTTCCTGTTTCAGCGTGAGCTCTCCCAGACAGGCCTCCTGTTACAGGTCGAATTAACGGCAAAGCCGCAATTATTTAATTATGATCCTTGCTCATTCCGAGCAGTGGATCTGGTTACTGCAGTAGGTGCTGAAGAGGGGTTGGGTTACAATAACCCACGACACGGTCCATTCCACCAGATAATATACTATAACAACAGACAGCTGCCAAACGAGGGTGGATTCAACAACACAGGCGCACGGTATGCGTGTTTGTGTAAATGAGAAAAGAAACGACAGAACAAGAAAAAGACTGATTTGATTATGAATCCCTGTATGTATGTGCGTATATGCCTGCAGTAAACAAACTGGTAGTGGTTTGTGTTTGAGACAGTGCATGTGATTTATGGGAAATAGATGGCTGGTCTGGTTACAGATCCAGACACCTCGTAACTCCGGCAAGCCTTTAATTAATGTCGCTCTAAGTGACGCGATGGCTAACTTCCCTCATTTAGAATGAAGACACTCGATCCCATCTCACCTCAGTGTCCTCTGCAGGTACACTTTACACTTCGGAAGATTCTGCGCCATACAAGATACACAGATGCTCAGTGCTTATTGTTAACACAAAAATATGTGCTGAAAATTCAATCTTAAAGTGTTCAAAGAACACAACTGAATAGTCAAAATCAAGTGATATCAATACCTATATCTGTTGGAGGTGATACAGCTCATCATGGCTGACTATCGGAAGGTTGCTAGTTTCACTTCACGCATATAGCGAGTCATAAGCATCACCACTGCACCCTTGAGCAAGACATTTAACCCCAGGTCTCTCCATAAGAACTGACTGTGTAATATGTACGCTATAAGTTGCTTTGGATAAAAGCATCTGCTTAATGACTACTTACTACTTACTAATGCCAACTCAACCAATGATGTTGTCTAAATGGTCGCTTCAGGACATTCTGAACAGTAATGTATACTACTAAGCCTATTCGCAAAGTTCAGCTAAAGTCCTTGAACTTTGACCCTGCTGAGTACGTCATGCAGCGATGACTTAAGACTGACAGACGCGTGGTCAGGACGAGGTGACGTAGTGACGTATGGTCCTGACCCCCGTAAATGTGTCCCTATTCTCTGTTTGTTATTTACACTCCAGAGCCCGAGGTAATGAAAGCTCTGTCATGCAGTATTCATGGATCTCTCGAAGACAGCCATCCCATGCATGTGCGTTTGCAGATGAACACACACGCATGCAACCACACAAACAGGTTTCAATTACAGTGGCCAATGCGGACCAGACAGTTCTCTCAGTCTCTTTCTCAATGCCATCTAACCTGAGATGACCAGATGATCACCTCACCTGAAAGAAAGCCACAAAGAGATGTGGACGAGAAGAAACAAAGCCAACGGCAATGGTTCTCACCCGGTGGGTCGTGACCCAAAAATGATTCGCAGGTTAGTTCTAATAGGATCACAAATGGTAGGGACAAAAAACAATGTCAAAGGCAAATAATTATAAATTTATATATACATATATGTGTGAATATTCCCCAACGCCTTGAACAGAACAATATATGACCAGGACTACATTAAATTAAGGGTTCACATGGTTTGTGCTGATCACAACGCATTTTTAGAAGCGAGTTATTGGTTGTCGAGAGCATAAAACCAATTCAAGAGAAATTTAGAAAGTGACATTTGTCTATCATTCTGTATATTCTTGTATCTGTGCATATATTTGTTCAGAATTCCAGTGTATGAATTTAAGAATGTTTTTGTTTACTTCATCTTTTCTTGGATATGTGAGCAAGAAACAAGCTTATAAACACAGTAACACAACATCAAGGGGTACAGGTTAGGTGAAAGCCTTGCAGAATTTTTTTTTTTATTTATTCCTAAGAAAAGCAATTTAAGTGAATACCCTTGGCGCCATCCTGTATGCAGTCTGATGGTCACAAAGGTGTGTGTTTTACATAAAGGAGAGTGCGTGTATGTGAGTGAGCACAGTAGAGGTGATCGAGGACAGCTGTGGAGATGGATGGGAGACTGGCCTAAATTTCCCTACGAGCAACATCAGAGATTATATTACATTTCACCTGCCGCTACCTGTATTGCACTGCAGCTGTCAGTCTGAGCAGGAAACACAATAACAGTAAATGTTACCCTTCTTTAAAGATCATGAATATGTAGAGAACAAAATAGAACGAAAAAAAAAAATAATCCTTGGTATTACAATTTTGCATTGGTTTTTAGTGCCTGCTCTATACAGACCGCCTATGTTCAGAACAGCAGTATTTCTCGATCTAACACTTTAAAAAGAAAAAACACAGGGAAAAAAGGTTTGAATTAGGAGATGAATGCAAAATTCAGCAGTTTCTTTTGTTTGAGGGGAAAAATAATTCTAGGCAAACACATTTAGTGCTGAGCTCGCCAGACTGCATTCTTGTCTGGGTTGCAGTATTGGCTTTTTTAAAATGGTTGAACAATTTCCAACAACCCAGAGGTGCTCCTCCAGTAAGAGAAGCGTATGATGAAAGTCTGTTATCCACAAAAGCACACAGAGCCTTGTCAACAGCATAGGTTCAAGAAATTAATTAAATGAATTGTGAGTGCAAAACGATGACCTTGCCCTGTCCTGTATAGGCTGTGGTATATCGCTTTGGCACAGAAAGGAGCTTTAGAAGGATCAAAAATAGTCACTTCAACTTCACGAGCACTAAATCGGCGTTGTCCTTAACTTGCATGTCTCAACACATTTAATGAATCATAATATTGGGGGGTTGTTGAAGGATGTCTGAAAACATGAGCACATGTGAGACCAATGTAAAATTAATCAGAACATGAGTGCAGACAACAAAACATTTTTTCCTTTTCAGTTACATTCTCATAATTCAATTTGCTGGCTCTAGTTAAAACCTATAGATTGCACTACAAGGTAAAGCAGGCCTTTGAAGAGGCTGACCACAATCAGTCTAATTAAATCTCAAGGTAAAAACCACGAGAGCAACACTCACTTGTAAACTGTTCCGCCATTTCCATGGCCAAGCTGTTCTTGGTACTGGAGGTCATGTTCATTTATCTAAATAAACAGAGAAAAAAAAACAAAGAAAGACTCTGCAGTTATCCAAAGAGAACAGAATCTAAATAATCAAGGGGGAGAGGTGAATTGTCTGTTTCCTTGGTGGGTATATGTGTATGCATGCATTCATATACTTGTCTCTATGAGACTGCCACTACAGCAGTTTTCTATTTTTTTTCTTTTGCTCAATAAATGTGTAAAATGGTAAAATAAACCAAAGTGAGCTGATGAATTGAGAGACAGAAACTGAGGAAGACAGAAAAGAGAAAGCAAGGCAGAGACAAAAGAGACTGTACAATTGTAAAAGCAACACCCAGTGGAAAAAAACCTACTTAGGTCCAAAAAACCCCCTGAAATTCCAGTGTAAGGTCAATTGACCCTTCGCAAAGAGCGTGAATGACAGGCGATCCGGCCAGTCATAACGCTGAATTCGCCATCTTGTCCGACAAACAAATCAGACAGGAGAGTAGATTAACTTCGGAGGACTTAAACATATAGGGGAAGTAATTCTCTTGTGAACTGGACCTGATGTGAAGTCAGTGCTCTGCTGACGGGCCACACCCTGACTGCTGGGGCCCAGTGCAGGACATCCGATTAGGCTGAAGTGTGTGTGTGCCTGTGCGTGTGTGAACGCATGAGGGAGGATGCTAGTGCTCCATTAACTGCACATGTTACAGGTGTCACAGGGGATGCGTCTTAATTTTCTATCTGACACACTTTTGTTGACAGACTGGCCTGCTGGGGGCCTGTGGAGGGAGGAGAAAGGGTGACAGGGAAATGGGGAGGGGTGAGCAGAAGGACACACAGATACAGCTCTGATCACTCAAGATAAAGATCTCAACCACACCACAGAGAAAGGGTCAGAAAGCAGCCCTTTAGGAGCAATCAATAGAAGCTTTTGCACATTCGCACACATGGGCTATGGTGACAAATTAAAGGGGATATGTGATATCAAGCATCACTGGTTGAGTGCTAACAGCATCGCTAACAAGATAATCAGATTCGATTGAAGTGGGAATACTGTGCATTATATGTCTGCATCAAAATGTATGCAGAAATAAATGTGTGTGTGTTGTGAAGGGAGGGCTATTATACCTGTCCATTCGTCAAAATCTTCTTAAGCTCAGCTGAAGATTTCTTTAAACTGCTGAAGTGAAAAGACAAAGTATGACATTTTGTAAAAGCTTTGCAAAAAGCTGACACGATGAGTAAATTGTTTAGAGTAGTTACTTCTCATTAGAAATGTAAGATGAGAATAATTTGTCTAGTATGATCCGCTGCACTTCATTTCCTCACATCACTGCTGAATAACACACACTGGCCTTCAGAATGTATGTCTTTGTTCTGTGCAAGAGGGTTTCATTCTCTAAGACAGAATCCAATTCATACTGAAAAAATATTTCTGATGTATGTTTAGGGCATGAAGACTGCAAACTCCTGTTAGCATTTCTCTTTCTCTTGTAAAGAGAATGACATTACTGAGACTCTTATAACGAAATAAATGAATATCACTTTTTATCAGCTTCAAAAATATTTTCAAAAGCCAAACTGCAACTGTTCACAACAAGGCCTTATTGATTAATATTTACTTTCCTTAAAAATAAATGATTCCTTTAATTTCTTTTAAAACGTTTTCTACTTTTCCAAAGCTCAAAGACACCATAATGGGACAAAACCATCCATAAATAAACAGGAATTACATTGGTAACATACACTAAAGTTCAAAACTTTGGGGTCAGTAAGATTTTTTTCTTGATGATGCTTTAAAAGAAGTATCTTAGGCTCACAAAGGCCTCTATTTGAATATAACATTTATTTTAATTAAAATAATTAAAATTTAATTAAACTTGTAGGGATGGTAGTGCTCACACCACCTACAACGTGGCCGAGGCTCGCCTCAATCGGCCTGATGGGGGCGCTACAGCGATTGAAAGTACGAAATCGCTCGTAACTCCTAAACTGTCCATCGCAGGCTCAAGTGTCTTATGTGATTGGAATCCTTGGCTCATGCCGGACAAAAAACACACCTCAGATTTGAAATTTTCGGGTATTTCGCATTTTTTGCAAAACCTACTTTTGCGAACTAGTCCTAGGTTTTTCGCCCAATCGGAACCAAACCAGTGCAGAAATATTCTCTGGACAGTGAATATCAATAATTATCAAAAAAAGTTGAACTTTCAACTCACGGTCGCAAAGGGGCGCGAAAATGTTCGAAAGAGGCAGGGCCAACTTTACTTAAATGGCTATAACTCTTGAACGGAATGAGATATCTTCACCAAACTCGGTACATATGTGTATGAGCTCAATCTTTGGTCAAATAAAAAAAATTGCACAGCTCTACCACCTGGTGGCACTATAAGACAGAAAAAACATAAAAACAGCTATAACTAGGCAACCGTTGATCTGATTGGCTTGAAAATTGGTATGCAGCGTCTTGGTCCAAAGTGGCACAAGTGTCTATGAGGACATCTGCGTATCTCAAAAAAGATCAATAGGGTAAACGTACCTAAGCTCACGTACCCATTAAGCACACTTCCATTTTTGAGATCAGATTATAAAAATAAAAAATAATTTATTATCCTACTTGATGTCTTAACCAATTGATATGTTTGTTACTATATACCTCCTATAATTTCAAGTCAACCAGATCATTGCACACTGAGATATGAGTCTCCATGTGTTCACACTGTCTAGCGGCCATTTTGAAACATACATCTAAAACTTTCCATAAAAGAAGAGCATAAATGGGGCTCTCTTAAATGAAGAGATGTTTGGTTTATTTTGGGTAAGTTTCACTACTTATTGTAAAATTAAGAGATTAATGTTTATACTTTTGCATATTATAACCTGGAACTTGGATGTGGGAAATAATTACAGTTAGATCCAAAAGATAGTTTTAGCAACATAATGCAGATGCTACAGAACACAGTTAGCTGACTAGCTGAATAAGATTGTGTGCTACGCTAATATATTACTTCACAGACATTACTGGCTTGTACTTTTACATCCATAATATTATAAATTGACAGTTTATTGCTGGTCTGTGGTTTTACAGTGCTGTAATTTTTAAAGATTTCATATTATTGTAAGGTGAGCTTAAAGGGTGCACTACTATGAAAATCACACAGCTTCAGTGTGACAAAGTATAATTGCATAGATATTGTTAATAATAGTTGTTCATATTAAAATATGTATGAACTTAATACATGACCTAGACTATTTATTTAGCAAAATCCTGTCATTTTAATAAATATTACATGAAATTTATTAAAAATTGTTGCTGCTCCAATTAAGCTCAGTGTGCTCTCTTTAAGCTCTTCCACATTGAACATCTATGTAATACTTCATAAACAGACTTTAAATATTAACTGATGGTTGTCACTTTAAGTTTAGTTAATCGATTTGCTAGGGATTCTGTCGACTCAAATCCACAGACTGGCTCTGATCTTTGTCAACTAGCATCATCTTCTCCAGACTGTAAATCTGTGGAGAATCAGCGCAAAAATCATGTAGTGTACTCCAGCCTTAAGAGACTATATATAAGTTGATATCCATTTAACAAGAGGTTTCATAATGAGGCTAGTTTCTGTGTTCATCCCCATGAATTAAATGTTTTATTGGTTTGCTTTATCTGATTTTTGAATGTGTTACTTAGCTGAAAATGGACTAGTCTAGATGTTGCAATGTGCCTAAATGACACTTCATTATGAATATATAACTGATCAAATTGAATGCCTTGTTGCTTGATTTTAGTGTTCTGTTTTTTGGGGATTGACTTTGTACCTTCAAAAAATATATTTTTACAATTATTCTTTAAAAATTTTCCTTAAAATACACAAGAATTTTTAATAAAACTTGATGTGAGCTTAATGGGAACAGGGGTGTGCTTAAAGGGTAAAAAATGTACCCATTAAGCATAGCCAGACTTTTTTAATTTAATGATGTATATCTTAATTGAAATGCTTCTGTTATTTAAAATAAAATTAAATATTTTTGTGTGTGAGATTAATATTTTATTTTAACATAACTTTTTGTACTGAAACCAATATCTTGTGCACTAAAAATGTCTTAATATAGATTTTGGTGCGCTTAAGAGGTACGTTTACTCTAATTATCAAAATTTTTTAGAATTTTATCCTTTGGTTAGCTATAACAGGGTCATTTATCAAAGGGGCGTGGCCAAATATATTCAAAAGCCTATAAAACCTAAACGAAAACTCGAAACATTTCGAATCTTCGTGAAAACGTGTCAGACGACTCTTAACAAGCATACAAAGTTTCATGGAGATCAGAGCATAGGTGGCGCTATAACAGTTAAAAAGGCCTCAAAAACACAATATTTCTGTATAAAAAGAACTCAAATTGTAGAACATGTTCATATATTCACACAAACACATGATTATATGATAGATCTCCTCATTCTGAACAACTCTGCCTCTGAGTAATGCTGTGCATCAAATCGTTCATTAAATATTCACAAATATGTTAAAAAACCTACTTTTGCAAACTAGTCCTAGGTTTTTCGCTCAATCTCATTCAAACCAGTGCAGTAAGATTCTCTGGACTCTCTAGATCAATAATTATCAAAAAAATGTTGAATTTTGTCCTTTGGTTAGCTATAACGGGGTCATTTATTAAAGGTGCGTGGCCAAATATACCCAAAAGCCTATAAAACCTAAACGAAAACTCAAAAATTTACGAAACTTGGTGAAAACATTTTACTGATGACTCTTAACAAGTATTCAAAGTTTCATGGAGATCAGACCACAGGTGGCGCTACAACAGTCATAACTGTTAAAAATCATCCTTTGACAAAAATTACATTTTAAAATTCTATTTTCAATCATTGATTTAGGTGGTTACAGCCATGTTAACACAAAATATTTTTCCTTATGTGCTTAAATGCCTTAAGTGCTTGAACCCCGGTAATCGCTGCTTGCAGCTATATTTTTTATTATAAATGTTAAAAAACATTGCTACTAATATCAGATTCCACTGCTTAGTAATACATTTCATAACTGTAAGCTGTTGACCAAGCAATATGGAAAACTTGAGGCATTAATATACAATTGTATTTCAGTGTATGCTTAATAGTATCCAACAAAACAGATCTAAACAGATTTTATAGTCAACTACTGATTTCGTAAAGGTATTTCTAATGAAGCCTTAATGGAGTTACTTTACTGTAAATATATCTACATTTATAAACAAAATATATCTTAGAAATAAGATTTTTCTCTCAATGAGGGCAGGTATGATCTGGGATCACTCACCTATCATTGGACCGGGAATCAGCCGCAGAGGAGCCCCTGCCACAAAGTTGGTACATAATATTTCACCTGCGGGCAAACAAAGACAATCAGAGCCCTGTGCTAATTAACCTGTGATTCAACAGCAAACTGCCTGGTTTGGCCGCAAGGTTAATTGGCTTTTGTGAGGGAGACAGAGAGACATAAAGAGAGAGGCTTGAGGAAAGGGGTCACTTCATCTATCAGGCAAAATTAAATATAACTCTGGGAACATCCTTGAATTAAAAAAAAGAATGAATCAACATCACGTCCTTTATTTGTCATTAAAGAGGATTCACGAAGCTGATGCTAACAGATCACAGTGGGAGAATGAAGAAAAAAGCTCAAAGAGAATCTCTATATAAATAAGCAGATTAATTGAGGTCTGTAGGTCGTATAGTGTAGTGCAGTAAAGCAGTGATTCTCTTCTTAATTAGTGTCTATGAAGACCTCATTTAGATCGGTTTATCAGGGTTTTTTATTCCCTTCAAGCCAATTAATTCAGAATTAAACAAAAACCATTGCAAAACAAGAATAAGATGGTCTGTATCATACTATTTAAATAAACAGAAACTACATCACCCTAAACCTGGGGTTAGTAAGGTTTTTTTAAAGCAAATTAATATTTTTGTTCAGCAAGGACGCATTCGTGGTATTGAGGGTGGAGAGAGTGCTGGTTATTCACTCCCCCCACCTACAATCCCTGCCGGACCTGAGACTCGAACCCACGACCTTTGGGTTACATGTCCAACTCTCTATCCATTAGGCCACGACTACCACATAAAAAAATTATTTTTGAAAAAAATTTCAAAAATATTATGTTAATACTATACACACAGTGCCAGTAGCTATTACAAACTCTCTCTCACTCCATGTCCCTAGAATTATATTTTGAGTGTGATTTATTGGCCAAAAAGGAGAAAACATAGTTAAAGATGAATCTGACTGATAGCTTTTTCCCAGACTTTCTATAGATGTCCAGATAAATTCTTTTTGACTATAATAACCATGCAGTGAAAATCTAATATTGTGACAGCCCTACAACAAACTATGATTTGACTGTAAAAAATCAGAATCAGAAATAAAAGTACAAAACTGTGTACTGGAATGAATCCCATAGTATTGCAAATGATGTTGCTGAATAAAGCAACAGTACAATATAAAACAACTGACTTAAAGTAATTAATAATATATATATACACACACATACTTTTTAGATTTTTTTTGTAATATTAATATATACACAAATACATAAGTACCTAAAAGTGCAGAGAGACAGACTTAGTTACATCATTTGCAAAGCTTCATGCAGTGCTCTTTTGTCCGAGTTTTGTGTGACTTCTCTGATTGGTGGCGTTTTGTTTACAGTTATAAGCAGTGTAGTTCTTTACTGCCAATCAGGCTTTTAAACACATTTAAGAAATTCTGCTGAAATCACTCTGTTTATCAGCAAAAATGAAAGGTCTCAGCTGCGTTTATGCATAAACTCACATATGACAGCATGGCTTTGAGCTCCTCATCACTGCGAACTGTGATTCGGTCGCCAACTTCATCCTCATCTGAAATAAACGAGAACACATCTGAATCATCTAACAGCTACTCACTCGCCTCTTTAAACAAACATTTTTATCATTCATCTGTAAATTTGTATATTTACTTTTTTGCAATATTTACATTTTAGCTCCTTATGATCAACTGTTTTTTAGTTAAATAAAGATAACAGCATTGCAAACAGAAAAAGACAGTAGTTATTCGTTCATATTTTCTTATTGTTTTAAACTATTCTACTGGACACACTGATTGTAACTTGCTTTAAATATAGGAAAATCATTTAAATACAACAACAATGCTCACATTCAAAAGCTGTGACTGTGGCTTCCGGCATGACATCCCTGATCGCGGCCTGCCAAACAAGAGGAGAATCACTGAGCAATCACACATTTGACTGACAGCTGTCAATCAGCACCACTATTCTGACAACGACTCATCAGGGAATGACACGCTTCATGAATGGGTTCTCTCTCTAAAATGTACTTAGACACCACATAAAAACACGCTGTGACTAAAGTTAAAACAGCAACTCGCCAGCAAATCATTGAAGTTGAGATGTGATGGACAGTCCACTGATGAGTCCATGTCTCCCACCGGTGTCTTTATCCGAATGACGATTCCCTCAGATTCCATGCTGCACAGGTTATTCAAAACAAGTAAAAGCATAACAAAAGCACACCGAGAAACATAATCTTGGCGTTCAGTGCAGATTCCCAGACACACAGCAGCTGAACAGCAGGCTAGAAGGCTAGCTGCTTAACTTAGCTCACTAAGAGTGAAGAAAACATGAGAGTATTTCCCACACAACTGACTGACGCAGCGGCTACTCGTCTAATAAACCAACGACATGTCATTCCAGATGGACTGACTACTGCTAATCCGATTTTGAACTGTTTTTTCAGTAGTTAACAAACTGTCAACAATGAAAGTAAAACAGAGGAAGTTTAGCGGAAGTGTTTTTACACTTACCCGGAAGCTGAACGTCCATTCGATGCATATAAAAGCCTAAAACAGAGTAACGTTAGCTGACTGCTAGACATTACTCGCAACGTTTCTGTATCAATTATTGTTGCCTGTAATTATTTTTTCAAAATGTTTATTAAATTATTAATAAAAGACGTTATTTCGGTCATGACGTTATTTTGTAGACCAGCTTGTTTAAGACTTTAGATAAATTATTTATATCCAAACTTCTGTATAACCCCCAAAATTTTGTTTTTTGGTTACTCTTTGAATTTAGGCCCTTCTCGCTGCAAATTTATTATTAATCTATTGCTATTTCTTGCTAAATTTTACATTCATAAATGTAAATTTTCAAAGAAAACTCCTTACTTTTTTATTTTCAGGAAAGGTTTTGATGTGTATGTAAACTCCTTAAGAAACTCTAATAATTATATTGCATATAAGACACTTTCATGGTGTTAGTATGCATTGGATTATTTTTTGTAACCTTCATTGTCAACCTTTTGTTCTTTCTTTGTCTTTGTAATTGTATTTGTTGTTCTTGTATTGCATAATAAAAAATAATAATAAAAAACTTTAGATAAATTATATATATTTTTATTTGTTTGTATAATTTTAATCACACATCATTTTAGTCAGAAATCAACTATAAACACTGCAAAATCTTTCTTTTGCTGTCTGTTATTTCAGCTTTCACTTTGAATTAAAGTTAATTTTTGCTTTATATTACTTATTTTATATATAAATATATTTAGCCTAAGTAGCCACATAATAGTGGAGGTACAGTAATATGGTTATCATCACAAAATAAACACAGACAGTTTGATCAAAACTGATGCAGAGACATTTTTTCACAAAAAAATAAACAAATAAATAAATATTTCAAATAAATATATGTGACCCTGGACCACAAAACCAGTCATAAGTAGCACAGGTATATTTGTAGCAATACAAATATACATTGTATGGGTCAAAATGGTCGATTTTTCTTTTATGCCAAAAATCATTAGTATATCAAGTAAAGATCATGTTCCATGAAGATATTTTGTAAATGTCCTACCGTAAATATATCAAAACTTGATTTTTGATTAGTAATATGCATTGCTAAGAACTTCATTTAGACAACTTTATAGGTGATTTTCTAAATTTTTTATTTTTTGCATGCTCAGATTCTAGATTTTCAAATAGTTGTATCACGACCAAATATTGTCCTATCCTAACAAACCATACATCAATGGAAAGCTTATTTATTCAGTTTTCAATTTCGAAAAATGTACCCTTATGGCTAGTTTTGTGGTCCAGGGTCACATATAAATACAAATACATATTTATTTTGATATAAGCAGGGTAATGTAGTCACAAGGTTTTTATTGCTGTAGATAATTTCCTACCTCACCAATAATAATACCTTTGTTATTTACTTCATCTCTTTCATATTTTACCGCTATTATTTACTTCTTTGCAGCTTTAGTTATATACAATTTAAATTGCATTAGTATTTAAAGATTTCCACTTTGCACAACTCATCAGTGTGTAATTGAATGTACAACAAAGAACATTTAGTGCGCTGTTGATTACAGCCTTATCTTAGGGGACGACTCATTCGCTCAATCATGGTCACAGCCTGATTGCAAAAGCCTCAACAGACATTGATCCTTCAGCAAAGTAGAGTTTTGTTTCTTTCGACTTCCGAGTCCAGCTAATGCAGCCTTGATACCCTGGACCACAGGCAGGATTTAGAGCATCGTGTAATGATAAACAGCTATGAAAGCTAAGTCTGACCCATGGCGAGCTGAAATCTACAATGATGTGATCGTGGCCTTCCAAACAGGATCAGGTCTCACATCAAACTTTAAAACAATAGTGATTCCAGCCTCTCAATGGCGTGGCCTGTTATCAGCCCTAAAGCTGCCCTGTCAATGGAACAAATTTGCAGTCTGAAAGAGCAATGAAAGAATGCCACCTTAAATGTTTTCTTTGCTCACTTTGTAAGAGGACAAAAGCGAAACACTTAAATACGCAATGGGGTTGACTTTTACTGAATGAAGACCATTCTCGTCTCAAACTACAATTGAAACAGTCAGGTTTTAACCCTCTAGTAA
The DNA here is from genome assembly GCA_021397915.2 of Tor tambroides. NCBI lineage: Eukaryota > Metazoa > Chordata > Actinopteri > Cypriniformes > Cyprinidae > Tor > Tor tambroides. Next base: position 24,673 of record JAFVLL020027404.1, read on the forward strand.
AAACTTACAAAGAGCTCTGTTTAATAATCAGATTATATTACTCGTTTTACAATTGCCAAATAGTTTTGATAGCTCTAAAATGTACAGTTTGTATAAACAGCTGAATACACAAATAGCTCATAAACATACAATCAAACCTAATGAGTGGTTAACCCTTCATGCTCTGAGGTCTTTCTGAATGAGTCATCAGCTGCTCTGCGTGACATTGATTGTGTGTCACAGCACAATAAGTAATGGCTGAGTCTCATTGTTGCAGACTTAGAGGCTGAATTGTAGACAGAAATGGAGAACAAGAGTCAATGTATCTAGCTGTAAAGTGCTGATTAGAAGAGAGATGTAACTGCAGTTTGTCGTCCCTCTGCGGACCTGCTGTTAATGTCTGGTGCAGTATTAAAAAAAAAAACACCACATCAGCAAACACAATTATCAGAAATCAAACTGGACCTATAGCCATGAGGATGAGCATAGAATGGAGAGAGAGAGCTGGAATGCTGTGTCTGGTAATTAAAAAACATTTTATCAACCCAAACGGTCTTCTCTCTCTTCCTCTCCATCGACAAGCTGCTTAGCTGAGACAGAGCAGTTTGACTATAGACACATGATCTGCTGGGGTTTCACTCTCTGCTCTGGAGAAGAACGGGAATAAAAGACAAGCTGGGAATGTTTCCATCACAGCAAAATTGGTAGTGAGATTTTCCACTATTTTTCAAAGACATACATTTTCTGATCTTATTGCTTGTAAAAATTCAGAAAAGGGTTTGATCAGAGAGTTGTATCAACCTGAAGAGTTCAGTCACACAAATCAGCAAAAAGACTTGCAATTTCTGAAACTTCACACATTTGTTCCTCAGTTTGTAAAAGATCAACACTACATTCAGTATTGACTGTCACACCACTCACCCACCGGTTCCACTGCATCTGGAATGTGTCCACCACTCTGATTGGAATGGCGAAAGTGTGTGCAATATGTAAATGAGATCCTCATTGCTTCCATAAAGTAGTGATGCACATGCATAATAAATTGGCTTGTTAATATTTTATTACCCGTTTATTTTGCTCATCTATCACTGTAGTGGAGGGGTCTGCATTGGGTATCAACTACATCTCACTTTGCATAAGATAAATACAGTTGGCATCTATATAATGTTAGACAACATTGCAGTTTTTGCACAAATAAATATTTTCCAAATTACATATTCATATATATATATATATATATATATATATATATATAAATTGATATTATTTATTTTTATATAAATTTTATTATAATGCAAACAGTTTATTTGCTTGTTTGTATTCATTTTGAGTAATTAGTAGGCAATTAGGGACCTCCTTTTATATACCTTTATTATAATACATTTATTGTTCTGTAATACTTCAGTCTCTTTGAGACAACACACTGAATCTCAAACAAGCCATATCAGAATTTGTACAAGATAGTACAAGATTTGTACAAAATAGTAATTGCTAAAGAATGTGTTGTTATGCTGTGCACTAACTGACAAACGCCCTCACTATCTACTGCCAACACCACATGTTGTGGCCTGGCTTTGCCGTGACTGCCCTAACATCTGTTTGTTAAATGGGATCATTATAAGCATATTAAGAGGTCAGTGGGATCAAGGTTTTGTGTTTAAACTAGTCCATTTCCACAGTCATATCAGAGCAGAAACACTGCGAGAGGGGAGTTGATAAATCAAGCCTGAGGGGGTCTGGTAATAGCTCTGAGCCAGGTAGCACAGCCCTCTCAGCTTATCCTATTCGTCACCTTAAACGTTCTGCCAGCGTGTATGCTAATATACTCACACCACTGCCTCTAGATCTGACCTATACTGAAGACATAATAAGTGCTCCGCTCCTTCTGTTTTAGACAGCCCTAGTCCTGTTAAGAGATCCAGTAATGTCTGCGGTACCATCCATGTCTACAAGCACACTGACACACATCTTATTTTACACTTTAAATTGTTTCTAGATTTTATCTGTTGCACATGGAACACTATTACAGACCTAAATATAGTATATTATACAATATACATTTTATACACATTTTTATACTGATCATAAATTGCATTTTTTGTTTACTGTATACACTGTATATCATGTATATATACTACCATTCAAAAGTTGTGTGTCAGTAATATTCTTTTTTAATTAATACATTTATTCATCAAGGATGGATTGCACTGACAAGGATGCATTATATTTTTTGTCTGTATGAAAAAGAGGACAAAAAAATCTCATTTTGTGTTCCACAAGACAATTAATGACAATAAAGACATTTATAATGTTAATTTTATTTAACTTATAATGTTTATAATGTAAAGATTCCTATTTCAAATAAATTCTATTTTAAACTATCTATTCAACAAAGAATCGGTTTCCACAAAAATATTACAATAGTAAATTATTACAAAATAAAATAAAAAAATGTTAAAATATTTCATTATATTACATTATTTAAATAATTTTTACTGGGTTTTTTTTTCTCCAAATGAGCATAAGGTGCTTCTTTCAAAAACATTTTTTAAAAATTGTACCCAAAAATTTGAACAGTAGTGTTATAAGCGATACAGTCAGCTGGACATTATTCCAAAATAAATACTGACCGGCACCCCAACACAAAGCAGAAAGGTCTTACATCACTCTGAATCAGTTTATGTTGCAATAATGAATGACTGGCTATGTGTTGAAATACTGATTTATTATTTTGGCTTATTTATTAACACAGGTTTCATGGATGAGTTGTATACTTTTGTCAACAAAAATTTTCTTTATTAAGACATTTTTGAACACTAATACTGCAGCGGACCAATCAGAATGATGTGTAACGTGGCTAAAAAAATGTATTTGTATTTTAATTTTGATTGGATATTAGAACTAGAGCTGAATCTGGTCTCTCACAACATTCACGTCCTGGTATAAATGTTCTCTTCTATCAGGCTGATCAAAAGTCCCAGCTTCCTCATCTCAGTTATATTTGAAGACAGAATTAATGGCCAGAACTACAGGCAAATGTATAAAAGTACCAAAGGTATCGAGGTATTCTGCCCAGTATCGATCCTAAAGCAGCTCCCGTATGCATGATGAGCAGGCTCCAGAGGGTCATTTACAGCGTCTGTAAGTATCCAACCACACTGCTTCATTGTAAAACATAACAAAAGCAACTGAAATACAAGCCTGGACTGTACCTGTGCTCTATAGCGTCACTTTTTCATTAAAAACCACAATCCTGCAGCTGAGCCTCAGGGAAAGCCACAATGCAGCCCTCTAACACAAGGGCAAACACACGGGACCTGACGCTAGCCTTCAAAAAATAAAAAAAGCAGTAAATAAATAGATAAATTGAGGTGGGTTTTTGCAAAAGGCTTGAATGTAAATGGAGTATTGAATGTAACTGGGTTTGTCCAGCACGCAACATTTGGGCTTTTATGTCTGTGGGTTTCTTTAATGTTAAGAAAGGCTCCAGCTACCTTTGTGTGCAGAAAGCTGATTTAGTGCACTAAAGAGCGCTGCGAGATCCACCGCACATAAGCAGCTAATGTTACATACTCTAAAGTAGCCTGTAAATATTATACAGAGTGTGGTAAACATCTATAACTGGCACATTAAACAGATGTTGGTCTGTTGACTAAGCTAGAATGCTGTGTTTTGTGCTTCTTTATGTGTGTAGCGCTAGCTTGAGCCTTTGTGTAATTACAGGGTAAAAGTTCAGACTATAAAAACCCTCAATGACACAGGAAATGTTTGACTGTCATGTCTTGTGACCCCTGACTGTGATGGAGAACGGCCACACGTTTCAATCTTGCAGAGGTACGCAGGTCAGAGACAGCACATTTGATGAATGGCACTTGGCCTTTATGGTTCTCGATATGTGTTTTGTGTCTGAAATCGGAGGGTCGTTTTCAAGCCGAAGAAACTAATCTTAACCAACATGTACTAATCACAGTCCAAGTGAAAGAAAGGATCCTGATGCAGTTCCTTCCCATTCTGTCCATATAACAGTGCCCTCTGGTGGTAGAACTGGCTTGAGCACCTCACAACATTGACATAAAATAAAACATACCTCAAAAGAATCTGCTAAGAGGCCATAGTTCTGTATAAACAGACAACAGCTTCTTGGCAAACAAAGCCATTGTGAGCAGACTTCGTTTCATGACTGTGTGGAAGGAAATGGAGATGGCTCATTAGGTGTGCTTGCTTTGTAGAAGCGGATCCATCTGTAAAACATGGAGCACATGAGGAAACAGGAAGGAACTTTATGATTGCTAGAATCGATGTGTGAGAGATATTCTGTGTTGACACATCCTTGACGGATACGAATCTCACTCTCTCTTTGTTTCTCATTCTCCCATCTCCTTCCCAAGAGATTTTCTCTCCTGTCACAACCCTGGATCGTCCAGCCCCTAGAGGTCAAAGGTCAAACTCTAAAAGAGAAATTAGTTTATTGACACAATAGGACCTGGCAGTTTATTTGATGTTCCATCACACAGTGTTCCAACCTTCCTCATGTTTGCCTCTCAATTTCACAGATCCCACGGGAAGGAGAGAAACAGAAGCTATATAAATGAGAAATCTATCATGGGTGTTATCATGCTCTGAGGTCCCTTGATCCTGAGTCTAGTTCACATAGTGGCTAATCTGGTTTAGGTGCCTCATATTGTAATGATAGAGAACTTGTTAAATTCCTGTTCGATTGAATAATAATAAAACTGAATCAAAGCTATTTAATTACACAGGTTTCTGTGATTAAGCACAATTAATTACATTACATATACAGTACATTTGTAGTTATATACTACATATTTATATATATATAAAGTATATATACATTTATATTTATATATAAAGACTATATATTTAAAATAATAATGTATATATTTATATACTTATATATTATATTATACATTCTTATTTGATGAATAATAATTATATACAATGATAAATATAAACTATATATAATAAAAATATACAAACACATTTTTATAAATTTATATTTATTTTATATATAAAAATACTGTATATTTCTAAAAATATTTACAGAATGAATTCCCAAATTAAAGCGTCAACATAATATTTGTTTAATGGCATCATTTTACTATGTATCAAGTACTATCGACTTTAGTATTGCTAATACTGATACCAATACCTCTGTCAAACTGATTTTCTTTTCCAGTTTCTGGGGATAAAATGATACCTTTTAGCCATTTAACATTATATATATATATATATATTTTTTTTTTTTTTATCAAATATGCATAAACTAAATTATCGGACTAATGACTGTATGTTGTATTTATAAACAACAAGATCATTTTCAATCTCATAGAAACTTTTAATAATAAGTAAAATAGTTATAAATACTTTAGTTACATGGTATATCAATGTAACATTTATCATCATAAAAAAAGGAATCAATCAATTTCACAACAAGCACTTCAATAGGGAATATTGAGCTTTGAGCTGCAGATATTTGCCATTGGCAAAAACACATCTGCAGTCATTACGTTCCTGGAGCACTGAATGAAAAGTGCTTAACCTTTGCTGTGCACCTACATCTGTTCGATCAGATGAGCAGACATTCAATAAGGTGGATTTCCCGTAATGACAGCTGATCTGAAATGGAAATAAAACAGCCAGTTTAGCAGAGGATGTGAAAGAGGCGAGCCATTTGTTTTTCAGGTTTGCATCTGTGAATATACACAAGCATGTGCATCAGGAAAATTTAAAGTATAGAGCTGGATGTGACTGCTCATTAACACACAATTGTCTAATGATGTGAAAAACAAGGCCTGTGACACTTTACCAAGACTAAGCACCTCATCTACCCTATAAACACAGACATAGTCTCTCTCTCGCTCTATACTGGAGAGGGTGATAAATGCCTGTGCAAGCGAGTCAACCGGACGATCAATCAGAGGCCAGCCCTCCTTCATCTGGTCAATCGCACTCTTGTTTCTGCTGTGGGAGAATGGCACAATGACTTTACCACTTAATTATGTTGTTAATTGCTGTGTTAAGATTTCTGCAGGAGGTCCCTCAGGTTAGTAATTGAGGGTGGTCTCACCTGCAGACTCCAGGCACGCTGCATTTATTCACAATTCAATAACTTGAGTCAGGCGATAATGATCATCTGCTTTCAAATGTTGCTGCCCTTACTGTTAACCCACTCTCATAGGAAATATTGATATTCTCCACAGCAAATTGCTTGATGAGTAAAGTGATGTATTTTTAAAGATTTCATGCCCTCGAGAATATTGTTGATTAAGACCTTATTTACATCGCTTTTAAAGAATTTTTAAAACTCACTTTGAAATTGATTAATTTTAAACAAATATTTTTTAAATGTTTCTGAAAGAAGTCTCTTATGCTCTACAAAGCTGCATTTATTTGATCAAAAATACAGTACAATAGCACTACAATTTAAAATAACTGTTTTCTACTGCAATATATTTTAAAATGTCATTTATTCCTGTGATAGCAAAGCTGAATTTTCAGCAGCCACTACTCCAGTCTTAAGTCTTCATGTGAACTTTTCAAATACACATACTTGCAATGACAGACATGCAATTTGATGAAAAAAAATGAACAGACCACACTTCAAATCTTAATAGAACAAACGAAAACATTTTTTTTTTTTTTTTAAATCTGGTCACTTTTATAAAGGAAAGTTGTCTCCATCTGCTGATGCTATACAGAGTCTGAGGACACTGCTGCTGCCCAGCACAGTTATAGTCGTAAGTCAGCTCTGTTACAACAGCCTGAGGTTAAACCGCACACGTTTTGCCTCAGGCTAATAACCTAAATATGCCCCCTAATACGGCCACCTCAACAAGAGCCACGCTTGACGTGCATCATAAAACATGTGGTTTGATTACCTTGCAAAGTACAGAAGAAGTAACCTTGCATTCATTTGGCCAAGTTTCAGTGTGTTCCCTCCTGTGGTGCTTCCAGAACAGCCAATAATTAAACAATATGCACACAGGCTGGTGAATAGCAGGAGTTGCTCTCAGCTTTGGGGAGGGTTGTGCATGGGGCAAGGGAGGCCTAGCTGTGTCTACAGCTGGGACTGTAGCAGTTAACACTCTTAATGCACCATTAACATAAACTATAACATTTGACTGAACCTGCCACGCACTCCTACACACATACACATCACACTGTCTGGCCCATTAACACAACTATAACATTACAATAAAGAGTTTCACACACAAACACACTATTACGCACAGTGTAACCATTACCACAAGCTGTAACATTAGGCTTCACCAGACATAATGACGGCACTAAACCAATAGTAGAGAATGAGCATGCCAAACTGTGATGTGGCTGTTTGACTTTGTATAACCTGTATCTAGATGAAAGTAATAAACAAAGTTTGCAATTTTTTTTAATTCTATTAAATTCTATTCAGTGTGGATTTAGTGTGCATGTTAAGGGCATGTTTCCAACAGTCGCATGCACATGGTCTTTTAAGTGACCAAGTCTGCAAATGCTGGGACAGGCCCGTGAGTGATCTGTGAATCACTAACTCTGTCGAGTCATTAAGTGTCTTCATGAGTGAGTCTTTGAATCACGCAAATGATTTCCCTAGTAAAAAAGTAATATATTTAAAATACATTTATTTCATACTAAGTATAGTTCAAATCTATTATCAAATTTACTGTATATCGGTCGAGACTTACTGATATAAAAATTATAAATAAACTTTATTTTGAACTTTATTTACTTGTGTACAATGATCTAAATGCAAGATATTTAAAGGGTACCTAAAGTATACAATTGCAATAGTTCCACTTTAGCACAATCAAATATACTTCAGTATATCTTTAGTTGGACTTCAGCACTACTTTCACACAATTAAAGTGCATTAAGCACAAAATTATTTGTTCCAATTTAGCAGTCTTTAAGTATACCAGTTTAGTATACTAAAAGTGCAATGGCAGGGTATTTTTATTAAGCGTATACATATGTAAATGTATTTGTAGTATACTTAACATGAAATAAATGTATTCCAAATACATTTTAGTATATTTATTTTTCACTAGGGTTGTTCGACAACACTGATTCATCCAACACCACCACTACTGTATTTTATTTACTTGGATACAAGCAAGGGTTAATTCTGCTGTGGCTTTGTTTGGAACCACTTTTACTTGTGGAACAAAAATAGACAGTAAAGGGCCATTCAGTCAGAATGCCTTTTATTATTGAAAAAACACAAGACACAGGCAGTAGTATAGGAAAAAATGCAAGGTCTCGAGAAGCATTTTTCTGTGTTTTTAGAACGCAGTGTCATGTGTGACACACTGCAAAAGATGTGAGATGTCAGCACAACGTTCAAAGATGTTAGTCTAGTGCATGTATACATATAAAAACTAAGGAAAAGCAGTGCAGTGGAACTGGCCTCTAAGTAAATACAGTATATTAATAAATGCATGGCATATAGAGGCAAACTCATACCATGGTCCACATGCAAGATAAAAGACAAAAGTTTTCTGAACATGAGAGAGAAACAAACATGCAGTAAAAGCCCACTGACACAGTGCAATAACCTCTGTTTTCTGTGTCCTGTGAACAGGCTTGCCATTGATTAAAACAGCAAGGTGTGCAATAAAGCCCAGGCGAAGTGCTGGCTCCATATGGCCTCAGACCCCGAGGCTGTGAGCTCGCTCTTAAGCCTCCCCCTGCTCCCCTCTCTCCTCTTCCCAATTCTACAGATGGTAAAAACACAATTCAAAGCCCCAACACAATGGGTCCTTGGCAGCAGTTCAACCATTTACTTCAGTAATTAACAGTGCAGATACCACTACAATTATGGGATGGATACTAACTATGTCACCCTGAGAATTAGAGTGAGCTAACGGCTTGTTCTGCATGATAGGTGACTCTACTGTAAAAATATATAAAATAGGATACTTCTAAACAGTGAAAAACAACATGCTTGTAGGACATCATGATTACCTCATAATTAGCTCACAAAAGTTCCCGTCGAGCAGCAAAATGTAGTAATTAAAGTGTGACAGAAAATCTTTGTAAGCAGCAGAAAAATGTACATTTCAGGCTTATGTGTACTGATTACATATTAAATCAATGCATTGCCAACTGCTAAGCACAAATAAGCCCTACACTGAAGGGTCTGTAATTGCAGCAGAATGAAGGGCTTGCCTCACTTTCTCTCACTGCAGACAATAACTTCAAAGTGAGGCCTTCGTTTATTCCTCCATAATTATGTCCAAATCCCACTGAAATTATCCCATCTAATCATCTATTCTCTAGAAGCATGCTGAATGTATACTACTACATATCTAAAAGGTTTTATGATCTGGATACTCGCAAGCCATCAAGCACTCTTTTGGACATAAATACAAGGCAACACAAAATCTAGACAGCTGCTGGGCTACTTGAGCCCACAACAGCTCATACTTTCCCTTATACTTAGTGTTGGCCTATTATATAGTATTTGAATAGAACACTGTACTACTAAATTATATATACGTAAAACAAATATGTACACTGAAACATTTTTTTGCTATTTTGATTAAATGTTAATTATGCCTCTAGCTAAATAATTGTAAGTGGCTACATGTGTATTTGCTGTCAAATAAATAAAATGTGAACCAGAAAAATTTAGTTGTTGCTACATTTGAAGGGAGTAGCCATTTGCTCTCTTATCTAAAATATTCATAAAAGGAAGTTGTTATTGTCTTTTCTTCCCCACTATGACATATATGTTAATGAAATGGCTTCTCAAATGAGGGAAAATGTAGGACAGGAGTTGATTTTGTCCATCAGGAATTGATTGGATTGTTTTCGTTTGTCAGGGAAGTGACAAATGTCATTTTTGACAGGAATGAAAACGAGGCTGTGAGGGACAGAAGTACAGTGCGTTCAAAAGTCTTTCAACAGAATAAACTCCATGGAACAGTTTTGAAAGTTGTGAGTTGTGAAAATTACATGATCTAGGACCTTGACAAAGTGTGTGCCATTGCAAAAATGTAAGGCTATCCCTCACAGCCTCATTTTCATCTGTGTAAAATTCAGCATGGCGTCTAATGTCTAATTTATCTCATGTAAGATAAATCATTTTATTAAACACTGCAATATTCTATTAATTCCTAAATTCCTTTTGATTGTTATTTTATTTATGTAGTCCCAGGCAATTTTGGGGGCTTATGAGGACTGTAAATTTTTGTGTTGTTGGCAAATTATCCTGTAGTATGAAATAATTTTAAATCATTAACAATTGACTCACTGAAAAGCCTTTTATGCTTCTTTCCTGAAAAGCTTGTTTTATTCTCCAAGGCTGCCAATCAAGTGACTTCCCCTAAAATGTGTGGGAATAACTGATAACAGTTTGACCTGTTTTTCATCAGCTCTACACCTTCCAGCAAAACACTCCACGGTGTGACGTGATTAGTTAATACGTTTAAATGCATCACCAACAGAAATAATCTCTCATAGATGCAGTTCAACACAGAAAACAAAACAAAACACTGCCTTTATTTAAGCAATCCAGGCAGAGGCCAATTGCATATAATCCTGTGACAAACCAATTAGAAATATCATGTCTATATTCAGCTTTTGTGTAGATGGTAATAGTGGGCACGACAGCACACACTGCAGCCTGTTATACAACTACATTTTGGGCAATGCTGTTCTGTCCTATGGAATGCATCTATACCCGATGGAAAAGGCACATTACACAAGACCATATGCTGCCGAAGTTCCAACAGGGACCGTATTACCGTCTAATTCTGCTTTGCAGGAAATGAAGGAATCAGTGCTGGCATTGAATCTGATTAACTCCGCATGACTCCATCAATACCCCAGTGAGCTGGTCTGCTTCTCTCTCCACAGGTGAGCACTGTGTTCCCATTCCCAACAACACCACACACATACACACAAAAGTGTCCATCTATCTCCAGAGGTGAGGAGGAATTGTATGATCTGCAAATGATCTTACAAGAGGATCTCCTGCACGAATAATAAATATAATTGCATTTAGAGGAGAGAGAGAGAAAGGGAAACAGAGCTAGCTACTGCTGCTACTGCAACACAAACATACCATTATTTGTTATGCCAATAAAGCACATTGAGCAACAATTGAGAATGCTCGGATTTAAAGGAATAAATGTAATCAAATTATCAAATTAGCACTAATTAACATCAGGGTGCTGAGTCTGACTATTAAAGCTCACAAAAGTAGACCCGAAAAAAAAACAGCTCAAGTCAACTTCTTAATTATTCTTGTGCATGCAGCATTTCCAAGACTCGTGCGCCCTAAGTGCAGATAAAGACACCATCTGCTGGTAATTAGAGCTAAATAATATCAGACATTATAGCTAATCATTTTGACTGCAAATTTGATTAAAACCTGCGTATAATTCTGGCTAGTTTTTGTTTTTCTGAAAAAAAGGGTCCATGTGTTTTGCAAAACCATAGTCAGGAAAAAGCGA
>JAFVLL020027405.1:0-24555 GCA_021397915.2 Tor tambroides
CATGTGTATCAGTATATTAAATCCGTGCTTTCGTTCTTAAAGTGAAAGCAAACTAATAATAAATCTAATGCTGTCAAAGAAAAATACAAGTGCTCGCTGCTCAAGATAATCAAAAATGATTAATCTATATTTAAGTTATACAGTGAAGTCTATGCAGTTATTTTGCATTTGATTATTACATTTCTGTAGCGTACCTGAAAATTTCTTTTAGACTGAGCTGAAAAACCTGAAAAGCACTGTTTATTGAACTTGTGTCTTTGTTCTATTGTATTTATTTTCTGCTATTGCTTGTAATTTGGTTATCTGTAGAAAATATTTTTAGCACTGAGCCCATAGTAGCAGCCAGAATTGTTTTTTAATTATTTATTTTCTTTATTATTAAAAAAAAAAATGTGTATGCCTGTTTTTTGTTGTGAATGTCCCAATTGAGGTAAAGGATGTGAACATTTCAGATAAATGTTCATGTTATATATTTTGGTTGCATTTGTGGGTTAATAAAAATGTAGATGTTTGTTTAAAATAGGTATATAATATCATAATATCTATATATCGATCGATATACTCCTGTATCGAATCAAATCGCAGTCGTATTGTAGAATTTTTTGAGGTATCGGCAAATATCGTATCGCTGGGTATGAGAATCGTATCGTATTTAGTATCGTATCGTGACGAACCATCCGATTTACACGCCTAGTGAATATTAAGAAGACTTTGTGTGATGGAATATAAGCATAAACCTCGTACACCCGAAACATCTGCTAAATGCCAATAAATGCAAAAATGCATTTTTTTGCAGTTATTGGCATTAAGCAGATGTTTGTAGCACTTGAGAAAAGTGAGTTCATGTGACCAATAAAACCCTGTATCATGCATAACACAACCAAAGTCATTTTTTAATAAAGCCAGCCAGGTGTCATTGTGAATAATGCTTTCTGTGAGTGGCACCATCCTGTGTGAGTCCTCAGGAGGGGTTTCACTTCCAGTGAATCAATCTCTCTTCTTCGTGTTGTCATCACATAATTACTTATGGGCTAGTATTGCTTTCTACACCAGTAGTAGTCAGAGTCTACATAGAGTACGCTTGTGTTTTTTTTTTTCCTTAAGTTATTTGCCATGATTTTTAATGGTATGTATAAGGTCATTGGCTCCATTAATTTCTGAATACATTCTCTCATTTTGTGCAATGGAGCAAAAAACATAAGCACATAAAGGTCACCTGCGTGATATTATATTTTCACTTTTGCCAGATCAGCCTATATCAAGGTAATTAATATGATTTTGGCAGTTTCATGCTGATCACTATAGGGCTTTTTAGCAAGCTACTTAATCTCCACATTAATCCAAGGCACTTCACAGGAGACAGTGTCCTGTTGTCAACACTGTTCTTTGCAACCTTATTTACTTGATTGCGTGAAATGGATACCACACTTTCCTTAATTACCTCTTACTCAAGTGTTTAGACTAGCTGTTTTCAGGACTTGCAGGCAGCACCCTTCTGGGACCTGATGGTCTCTTCTGTAAAGCGTCACTTGGAATTTATATGTAACATTTCCCTATTTCTGTCAAATTTAATTGATCCTTTATTTATTTATTTTTTTGTAGTTTTCCTGCTATTTTAAATTGTCGGTGTCAACGCTAGATGGCTTTTCTGTCTTCATAGCATTGCGTTTCTACGCTGCACCAAAACATAAAATGAATAGTTTATTTATTTATTTATTTTGTTTTAATTTATTCATAAGCCTTTATATGAACAGTTTAGCATGTCAGCTATTCAGTGATCCCCAACATCTATGACCATTCTATTTAAAAAAAAAAAAAAAAAAAAAATTAAAAGTCAACACAAAAATAAACCATGTCTAAATCTACCATGATTTTGAAACAAGTTTTGCAAAGCTTGTGAAGTTCATGTAGGTCCATTGTCTTTTTGTTAATGGTTTAGTGATATTCAGCTTTTCACTGTATTTTATGCTAATAAAATTATTTGTTAAAAACTAGAATAGAAAAGCTAAAAAATAGAATAATATAGAAAATGCTAAAAATCTGTATTTTTACAGGTGCTCTCAGATTTTTGAATTTTTAACTTTTCAGTTATTTGCAGTGTCTTTGCCAGTACTGTACTGAGTCGGGTAGAATAAATGAAAAGCTTATTACAGTAAGATTGAAATGGGTGCATGCAAAAAGAAGAAAAAAACATATGGACTTTTCTGTTTAAAAGTAGCTCCAGCAGTGCTCTGTCACATTATTTGAAATGGTAATATTCAAACTGTTTCTGCTTTGATTCAGTGTGATGAAATGAGACGTGTGTGTCAGGTACCATATGTGCATGGATGTGTCTGAGAAGCAGTGTAATGGACTGCAGTGTTACATGTATCCCTTCTAATGCTAATGTTTGTGTTTTTTTTCAGGGTGTCCTACTCTGTTCATGTCTCTGATGATTATCCAGGTATTGCACACACAAAATTGATGGATTATTTGATAAATGGATGGATCATACTCCCAAACTCTCAGCACTCCTCTGCATGTTACAATAAGGAACAATAGTCTTTTAACACTAGTCCTACTGCTTACTTAACTCTTTAAGTTTTTAAATTTGCCATGTAACTTGTTTTGCAAATTTTGTGCTGAGGACATAAATGATTATTCAAATTGGTGGTAATGTTACGGTTCAAAACAGCTGGATAAAACCAACAAAAAATGCCATAGACTTTTATTGACAAAGGGACACAGGCCATATCTTGGGGCCAAAGCAAATGCATAACAATACCCTGACAAGCACCCACAATGCTAGTGCTGTGGCAGTCCAGTTTTTCTGTTAAAATATAAAAATATAGTTCTTAGTGTCATTTATTCCATATATACCTGACCTGATAGGAAAGATGATGCAGGGTCTACCGTGTAAAGTGACAGCTGATGCTTATAAACCAGTATTTATACGGCTAAACTTCATCATTCTCAGCATCAGATGAAATGCTGTACCACAGCTGATTCATACTCTTAAATCATTCCCATTGTATCTTTTCTGTTAAGTAATTATAACGGCACAATACATTAAAGTGAACGATAGTGTTTGTTTTCATTCTCTTGTGGTCCATGAAATGAAAGCACAAGGTTGAAACTCAGTGGGTTTTATGGGTATAGTGATAACGCTGGATTTTTAGGTAGCTGGTTTTCAGTAGTTGCCCAGTGGATTTAATTTTTATTTGCTTAGTAAGATTTTTTTAAATAGTAAACAGAAGTTGAACATTTATCCCCCTCAAAACACACACACATTAAAATTGCATTTTGTTGTGAAGCTGAGGCGTTGCTCTAAGCCTAAAATTTACTTTGATGCTTTGATTCAACACACAAGAGTTGTCCTTAAATCTAAATCTAGAAGATGCAGACATCCTTTTTGCAGGACTTGGTGTAGCCTGAATCACAACATAGTGGCAGACAGTCAGCTTTGCATAAGAATGAGGAATTTACTTGGCACAGATTTAGACAACATTGCCAAAGAATGCCATGGGATGTGTGCCATGGGAACCTGAAAATAGTGGATTGTCCAGAAACTGTAGAATTAGCATGTATCTCTCTTCACTCTCATTTGGAGTGTTTCTATTTATTATGTATAAGTTGCAAGTTACAGGTTTTGGTTACCACTTGGCTTGCCAGGCTTGATTACACTGTTAGATCTTCTTCAGGTTTACTTTTCTAGGTGTTTTGATGGCACCTGCTTGTCTTTGTCTTTTCAGATAACACATATGTGTCTAACTCTGAAAACAACGATGAAGTGTTAGTCACCAGGGATCCAATACCAGTGATTTTCCACAGAATTGCAACAGGTAAGAATCGTTACCATTTAATAATGAATCATAAAAGAGCTGCAGCTGAAGAAAACCAGTGAACCAGTTGAATGGTCAGAGATTTTAAAGTCACGCCTAAGGGAAAAGGAAACCAGCAGCCTTCCACATCCAGAGTGTACTTCAGGAGTATTTCAGTCATTTTAAATTTTGGTCAGTGCCCTGTCAGCTGAATATTTTTGCTCCAACCCTAAAATACCATGATTCCAACACCTACACGATCGAATTTCATTGAGTTGGCTCAGAGATTGAACAATAATTCTTCAGATCTGCCATAAATGATGGTCAGTGCAAAACAAAAGTACTGCGGTGGAAGCACATGATACTGAATGAATACCCTTTTCCTGTAAATACGGCATTTAGATTGTTCTCATAGGTATTTCAAATATAACCATGATGTACACAAACACTACCTTGTCAGTAAGATTTTTAAAATTAAGAAGTTTGTTTTGCTCATGCAGGCTACATTTATTTGATCAAAAATACAGTAAAAACAGTAATCTTGTAAAATGTTATTGCAAATTTATTTTAACTTACCTCTGTTTTATATTTCAGTATGTCTTATTTTAATATAATAATGCATCATTGCTAAATAAAATGAACATGGTAATGCAGTGGTACATTTTAGTACTTTTTTGTTTAGGATAATCATCTAAAGATCCTGTTATTGCAGTATTCACATAGTGTTAACCAGTCTCTCTCTGTTTTTGGAGCTGTTTGATTACACTGGCAGTAATCCTGGAAATAAATTATCCTGGAATTGTACTGCATTTCTTCTGCTCCTTTTTTAGAACCGAACAAGACATATGTGCCAAAACAAAGTGGCAAAACAACAGAGATCTTCACTAATTTCCCCCAGCAGTTAGTTAAACGCTTAATAGATGCATGTCATGCACACCTAATATTTTTCCAATCCACACATTTAATAAAAAAGCCTTGATATCTTCCGGCACAGTACATTACAACTACTGATCCTGTGTACATTCTGCTGATGGATCTTGGATGTGCGCACTTTTTCAGTTGTAAATGTTTTCTGACTCAGACCTCTGCACGAACAATCTATTTTTACTCGGAGGTGTTGAGAAATGCAAGTACCACTTCTTTGGTCAAGACCTCACTGTTCTCTTAGCACTTTAATGTGGCAGTGTGTTATCCCAGATTTTACAGATTTTGATTCTGAGCAGTGATTATAGGTTTTGTGGTTTGGACTTGTAGTGGAATTAACAATAAAAACTAGTCTTGTAGTAAGACCTTCAGTGTTTCAGTTGAAATAATTGTATTGCCATCACCATACACACATATGGTCTACACAAAACAATGGTTAGAAAGTTTGGATACTCAGGACATGTCCAGGCCTGTCACAGGAATTATGCCAGTTATCATCTTAATCTGAAATTCTCCGTTCACAATATCATGCCATCCTCACACATCTGTGCTTTCACTCTACTCTATCTTTAGAAATACGCATAAATAACGATGCCACCAGCTGTCTGTCTATTAAATCAAAACTTCAAACCGACAAAAACGTGGTAAGAAATTAGACCAGATTTTTTACTTTTATCATATGTCTTTTATTTACAAATGTCAGGTATGGCAATGAATCACTTTTACTGTGACTGAAGTTCTGCCTTGATTTTGAAACCTCTCCAGTGCCATTATGCTATAGAGGAGGATTCAGAGGGTGACAATGATTCAGAGGAGTTCTACTATGTTGGACAGGTAAGTTCAGCTGAGTCATTACACTACATTTATTTACATAACATTTCAGTCTGTGGAATCTGTGCAGTCTTATTGACTAACCACCTACAATTCATATTAACCAAGTAATAAATGCATTGAAATAGCAGCTGTTGTTTAATTGTTAGTGCAAACATGCCTTCTTTTTACATTACTGTTCAATGTTTTGGAGGAAAGAAATGAATACTTTTATTCAGCAAAGATGCATGAAATTGATCAAAAGTGACTGTAAAGATAGGGTAAACGTACCAATTAAGCTCACCAAAATCTACATTGAGACATTTTTAGCGCACAAGATATCAGTTACAGCACAAGAAGTTATGTTAAAATAAAATACTAATCTCTCACACACAAACATTTCATTTTATTTTAACCTGTTAACCCGCACCAGGGCGATCTCGCATCGAACGCTCTTTGTTTGCACATCTCATTGTTTAGGAATAGAATAAATGAAACGGGAAAAAGTTAATCTTGACAAACTATAAATCATTCTGAAGGTCTAAGCCTCAAGCATCGACGATAGATCGCTGTTTTTCGATGGAAAGCTTATAAGGAATGTATTTGCTAAATTTGTGTAAGCAGTACACATCAAAACATGCATAATAAAAAAGCAGTACGTACCATTATCATTGTAATAACGAGTCACAAACGCGTCCACTGCTGAAATCCCGGTTTAGTTAGAAAGATAAGGGTCCACGGAACAACATCCCATCGAGCACTTTTAGTCCAGCGAAACAATAATGTTTGTAATATGGATCGATATTCCTTTGTTTACGTTTCATTTCTTCGGGAGAGTTATTGTTTGTGTCCGTTATGGAATAAATTACGCTCAAAAACAGCGTCTTGGTGGTAAAAAAACAACACGGTTTTGTAGCATACAGTGTCACAAACAGAAAGAGACCATCCACTCAAAAAAAAAGTCTTCTGTTGTTTTCTCTTTTTGTCAGCAGGTATCGAAGCAAATTGTCTGTTTTTTTTTTTGTTTTTTTTTTTCTTTTTCCTCTCTCTCTCTCCCCCTTCTCTGTTGACTTTCTCCACAATTTTTTTTTGTTTTGTTTTCTAATTCCTTTTTTTTAAATTTTTTTTATTTATTTATTTTTTTTTTTAATTTTTTTTTTTTTTTATTATTAATATTATTATTATTTTTGTTATTATCATTATAATTTTTTTTTGTTTGTTTGTTTGTTTGTTTGTTTTTTTTTCTTCTTCTCTCTCTTGTTTTCTCTGTCCCCTGGTCTTGTCTGTCATAGTATGGTTAAATAAAAGGGTATATAAAATTACATTAATTAATGAATTAATGTAAAAAAAAAAAAAAAAAAAAGACAGGCTTTGAATGATGATAGCATAGCTACACATACGTACTGTCATGTGTTATCTGTGTTACTGACAGGCCGGGAAAAAAAAAAAAAAAAAAAAAAAAAAAAAAGTCACAGATACGCGGAATATAGTTTATTTGAATTTGGCGCTCTCTCGTGACAGGGCGTGACGCACGCGATGACGCAGCTGTCATCTGAGGGGGGCGTAACTTAGTGATCGGCTTTTTGCACAAATAACTCTTTTTCTTTTTTTTTCTTCAACATTTTTCATATATGTGTGTGTGTTGTGGGGAATGTGGCTGTATCTATAATTACCATCTGTATTGCGCACATCATCGTGTGATTACCGGCTGTATGACAGGTATCGAATGCTGTCAATGACTGGCTATTATTGACAATATGGCCCATTATTATCATGATTAGAATCTGAATGGAGGCACATCAGCGTGTGATTACCGACTGTATGACCATGTGTGGCAATATCAGTTTATGTCTGGCAGTCAGAGTATATACTTGAGTATGTACTACATACAAAGCAATTTTTTCCTATTTTTCCCCCCTTTTTTATTACTCAAATAATTCTTTTTGTATTTTTTAGTGCTCAAATAAATCACTTATATGGTGTCTAAAATTCTGTCTATTATTTTATAATTGAAAAACTATGCAGGAGTATTTATAATGACTAAAATAGTTTGTATAATTTGCAATACATTTGGTGGTTGTTTTTCCTCAAACGGGTGGAAGGGTGGGGGGACTAGAAATATTCTCAGAAAAATGATTGCAGGAATCTCATTTTTGATGGTATCTTCTTCAAATTTGAAATATAAACTCGTGAGACACGTGACTTTCAACCCTTTACTTTTCTGGATTGTTCCAGGACTTACTTCATGTATTTGTATATGAAATAAAAAAAAAACATTCAGTGTGGAAAAACATTTTTCAAGGCACGTCAGTGTCTATAACTTTTTATCTTTTTGAGCATTATCTTTATCTTTTTTTTTTAATCTTTTTGATTGTCTTCTTTCCAAAGATACCTAAATTGTGTGTGTAGCACACTGTTGTCAGGAACTTTAACCATTTTAATTTAGGTAGGTCATTTTCACCTGTGAGGCCCAAAATGGGGGGTGCTGGCTAACAGGTTAAAGGACAAAAGCATTTCGATTAAGATATACATCATTAAATGCAAAAAGTCTGGCTGTGCTTAATGGATACATTTATGTACCCTTTAAGCACACCCCTGCTCCCATTAAGCTCACATCATGCTTTATTAAAAATTCTTGTTTATTTTAAACAGCCTTTTTAAAGAATAATTGAAAAATGTTTTATTTGACGCTACAAAGTCAATCACACATTCACACAAAAAAAAAACCAGAACATTAAAATCAAGCAACAAGGCATTCAGTTTGATCAGTTATATATTTATAGTGAAGTGTCATTTAAGCACATTGCACCATCTAGACTAGTCCACGTTCAGCTAAATAACATATTCAAAAATTAAATAAAACAAACCAAGAAAACATTTCGTTCATGGGGATGAACACAGAAACTAGCCTCATTATGAAGCCTCTTATTAAATGGATGTCAACTTATGTGTAGTCTCTTAAGGCTGGAATACACTACACGATTTTTGCCCTGATTTTCCACTGATTTACAGTCTGATGAAGTTGATGCTAGTTGCTGAAAGTCAGAGCGAGTCTGCAGATTTGAGTCTACTGATTCCATAGAAAATCACGTAGTGTATGATGGTCACAAAGTCACAGGTCACATTTTTTTTAGCCTCAGACTTTGATTCCATCCAGCTGCTGGAGATCAAACATGTTTGATATTTTCAGCTGATTTTAAAACACACATTTTTTTTTTTTTTAAATTTGTCGTGCATCTACTAGCAACAATGCACACATTTCTGTGTGAGTTTGTTGTGATCGGAAGGAGTTTGAAGTATGTTAGTGCGAGATCCTCAGTCGTTTAATATATGATGCCCAGTTTTCCTTTGTGACTATTTACAAAGTCAGTAAGTGTATGATGCCTGGTGTTTTAAAAATCTGTTCAAATTTTAAAAGTCGTGTAGTTTATTCCAGCCTTTAGTTGCTTTTTTCCTGGACAGATACGACAGGTTTCTGATGGCTCCTCCTTTGTACGGACAAAGTGCCTCTTTCATCTTTGGGCATAAACTATAATTATGTCTAGATTTTGTCACCTTAAAGCTGTAAAAATAAGTTATTAATCATTTTATAAAGATCAACTTAACATGACAACCGTCAGTTAATATTTAAAGTCTGTTTATGAAGTATTTACATAGATGTTCAATGTGGAAGAGCTTAAAGAGAGCACAATTTTGCAAAATAAATAATCTAGGTCATGTATTAAGTTCATACATATTTTAATATCAACAACTATCATTAACAATATCTATGAAATTATACTTTTTCTTATTGATGTCACACTGAAGCTGTGTGATTTTCATAGTAGTGCACCCTTTAAGCTCACCTTAAAATAATATGAAATCTTAAAAAATAACAGCGGTGTAAAACCACAGACCAGCAATAAACTGTCAATTTATAATATTGTGGATTAAAAAGTACAAGCCAGTAATACCTGTGAAGTAATATATTAGCGTAGCACACAATCTTATACAGCTAGTCAGCTGTGCTCTGTAGCATCTGCGCTATGTTGCTAAAACTGTCTTTTGGATAATTATTTCCCACATCCAAGTTCCAGGTTATAATATGCAAAAGTCTAAACATTAATCTCTTAATTTTACAGTAAGTAGTGAAACTTACCCAAAATAAAGGCTTAAACATCTAAAAAAAAAAAAAAAAATGCACATTTAAGGAGCTACTCTTCTGGTGAAAGTTTTCAGACAGTTTTTAAAATGAGTTGGGAATTGTTAATATCCCCTACACCAGACTCAACCCTAAACCTACCCTCCCTCTTGGAGGTCTCCCAACCTACTTGCGGCGTAAGTCCCTCCCAATTGGAGGTCTCCGGGCTGCAGCGATACATACTTGTTCAAAATGGCCGTCAGACAGTGTGAACACATGGAGACCCATATCTCAGGGTGCAATGATCTGATTGACTTTAAATTACAGGAGGTATGTAGTAACAAACACATCAATTGGTTAAGACATCAAGTGGGATAATACATTATTTTTTCTTTTTATAATCTGAGCTCAAAAATGGAAGTGTGCTTAATGAGTATGTGAGCTTAATAGGTACGTTTACCCTAATTATAATGTCACAAAAGATTTACATTTCAAATAAATGCTGTTGGTTTGAACTTAATATTCATTAAAAAAAAAACTAAAAATTTATTTCAGCATTGA
Source organism: Tor tambroides (assembly GCA_021397915.2). Classification (NCBI taxonomy): domain Eukaryota; kingdom Metazoa; phylum Chordata; class Actinopteri; order Cypriniformes; family Cyprinidae; genus Tor; species Tor tambroides. Next base: position 10,216 of record JAFVLL020027405.1, read on the forward strand.
TAATATGTAAGAAATGTTTCTTGAGCACAAAATCAGCATATTAGAATGATTCCTGAAGAGTGATGTGACACTGAAGACTGGAGTAATGGCTGCTGATAATTCAGCTGTACCATCACAGGAATAAATTACGGGAAATAAATATTTAAACATAGAAAAGAGTTTTTTGTAGTGTGCTATCAACAGACACAATTCATTCTTCCTGAATTCTCTCACAACAGTCTAATATTAAATGGCTATTTTATGACACGTATTGGTGCAGAGTGAAATTTAGGAGCATGTGCAAATGTGACCTTTAGTTATAGGGATAATAGTAAAAGTTTCAGAGTTGGAGATTGCTAAACAAGGTCCTTCCTCACATGGTCACTGCAACTAAACTTCCTAAGGTCTTACAGGTATAAAAGCAGCTTCAAACCCACAGCACCTGGGGCTTCAGACTTTTCATTTCATGGTAAATTTGCAGCTCATATAAAAGAACTTTATAACTCTCTTAACTTTTAATGATTAGTCCCTCTCTCTTCTGAGAAGGTTTCCATCCTGAAAATGAATGTTTGCACACATGGATTGTGCTTAAATTAATCATGTGACCATCCACTGGAGCAAATCCATAAAGCTAGAGTGAGTGAGTGAGTGAGCTTTGTGTGCTATGTGAGGACCAGTCCAAAGGCGATGAACATTCATGCCCTAATTGCCTGTGCCATGCTGTGAATGCTCACTGGCTCTTGCTGACTGTAGTGTGGCAGTTTTGCAATCTTTTGCTGTTCTGATGGTCTCAAAGCCTTCGGGAGGCTCTTCCATGCCACATGCTGACAGATTCTCTCTGAACTTCGGAACAGCTGGTGAATTTTCTTGATCTCTGTTGTACTGTATCTAAAAAGACCGAACTTCATCCGTCATTTACATTGACGAAAGCATGATCAATGTACATAATAGGCCATATTTCCTTTTTATGTAAAGACCTGTATATATTTGTAGTTTTTTCATAGCAAATTAAGAAACAGTTTGTAACTTTCATGCCACTAGTGTCACCAGATGGACCTGCAAAAATGACTGATTTAAGATTAAATAATCGCACATTACCTATGTCTTTCAAACAGATAGTCCTGTTCCAAACTAATGCTCAAACTGGTTGAGCCAGTGGTGCTGTGATGGGCAAGTCTAGAGGCTCAAACAAACAGTTCAGTGTTTACACTTTTCATGGAAATACAAATGACTTATCTGATGAGTTATTTTAGTATATTCAACTGGATTGAAAGTATTTGAATATCTAAAAATACATTTAAATAAAACAAATAAAAAGCACTTCACTTACTCAGTAGTTAAGGACATTTAATCGAAATCTGTGAATCATATTTTGCCTGATTAAAAATTCACCTTTCCTGTTAACTTCTTGCAGCAATTACAGCTGACTAGGTTTGTATGAGTATTGTGATTACTCTTGGATCTCTTGAGAAATATGGTCTCTGCACTCTTCTAAGACACAACATCTCTGTGTCTTTTAATCAGCTCAGCTCTGCATTAGAAAAAGGATCAAGGAAAATAAAATCAGTCAATGATAAAATCAAATACTCTGAAGATGCTGGTATGGCAAATTGACTTTCACAAGAAAGCCAGGTAATTTGTTTTGGACACAGTCTAAAGAGACTGGTCTTATAATAGAGTAATCTGAAGTCAGGGCTCAATGCTAAGAATTTTTTCTACTGGCCTGGATGGAGTGGCGGTTCAAGTTTTTACTTGGTCCTGCCACAAAAAATAAAATGGTTCGTTAGACCCATGTGACCTTGTATTCTAATAAATACAAAATTAATAATCATAAAATTATTAAAGGTAGGGTAAGCGATTTCTGGCAGCCAATGTTGACATTTGAAATCACCAAAACAAACACGCCCCTACCCCAAAACGGTCTCGCCCCTATTTTGATAGCTCCGCCCCACACATACGTACACAACCCAGGCAACGATTAGTTCTGTGAAATAAAGCAAAACCAATGTTACTCGCCTATCGAGAAGAAACAAAGCAACCTCGCCATCCTATCGCAGGCCTTCCCGCTCCTTCATTTCTCTCCAGCGCTGGACAGCTGATCCGATATTTACACGGGTCCTCCTTCTTGTCTGATCGTAACACCGTGTCTACACTGGATGCGCGGTGTGACACGACAAATCCCCGACAGAAAACTGCTGCCACGTTCTATTTATGATGTATTGACACAAATTTCAAATGATTTTCAACGGTCGCTTTAGCGCGTCCGGTGTAGACAGTCTTTAGCTGTTGCGGCGCGGCGCAACAACTGTCGCATCCAGTGTAGACACGGTGTAAGCCTTCTTTTGTTTTTTGTTTTTTTGTTTTTATCTGACATCTCTATCTTTCTGTCGCTCGGCTCGGCTAATGTCCATCATGTGCACTGAGCGCTCTCTCCCCCGCATCATGAGTAGACACGCCCCTTACTGCTGATTGGCTACAAGTTTGTTTTGGTACTCGGCTGACTCTCTTTTCTAGTGTTTTTGGAAAATTACATACCCCACCTTTAATCAAATGTGAAATAACATTGCATAGTCTTCACTTTATAAATTAAATATAGATTAATCCCAGTTAAAGCTGCAAAAGTTATTCAGTTAAGAGTAGTGAGTGAATTTCTCCGTCTGTTGCTGTTTGATAGACATTAATGACACAGGCAGCAGTAGGTTAGGCTGCTGTCAATAAGGCACAGAATCAATATAATGATACACATCCAATTTCTTTTTTGACTGTTGGCTTAAACTTAAGACAACCAACTGTGTTTTCGAGGATACTGGCCAAGACGGTAATAAGTAAACTTGACATAATTTTGTATGTATTTGTCTGTTCAAGTGAAAGAAAACAGAAAACATTGCATAAGTGCAGCATTCCAGTTCTCCTTTGAAATCGCTTGAATGTTTAAATTGGCAAGTATTAAAAAAAAGTGCAAATGCTAAACTTTTCTGACGATGCAACATTGGCCTGATCGAGCCATCGACAAATCTGTCAACTGTCCTGAGCATCTTGAACACGGGCCATTAGGTAGTCCTTATTGTTGAGCCCTGAAAGTGTATGACATATATTAATTGTTAAAAGAGTGCAGAGACATCAACAGGTTAAAAAGAACATGATTAATGTTTGGAAGCTTGTTTGAAGTGCTCAGGATCTTCTACTGATTAAAAGCTTATTGTGTTGCCAATATTAAAGCATCTCTGAAGCCTCAAGGTAGAAACAATCATGTGCGGAGAAGTGGTTGAGCAGCTGTCTCTGTGTTTCTTGATTTTTGAATTTTTTTTTTTGAACTGGTGCTTCTGTTTATCAACCCTTTGACCTGTGTGTTTATGCGGGCAGGTAAATTATGATGGAGAGCTTCACAAACACCCCCAGCTGGAGGCTGATTTGGCAGCCGTGAGGGACTTATATGGCCATCATGCAGTATCTCTCAGGTATCTGACCATTAATTTTTCTGGATGTTGATGCGAGAACATTTTTAGAAACTTTTGCAAATGAAACGTTGTTTTTTTTTACACACAAAATGAAAAACATTCCATATAAAGTAGTCAGTAAAAGTGCAAACATTTCATCAGCTCAGAAAAAAAGTATTGAAATTGTGACTTTCTTCGGAAATCCTCCACCACCAGAGAAGTGTTTTATGGGAAACAACACCTTGAGCAATCATTCTTTAGTGTTCTGGCACTGTTAACCCACTCAAGGACGTTCTCTGCCTGAGCCAGGTCCCATAACCCTCAGGTGGCCATTTCTCCAATCTGTCATTTGGGGAAATGCTCTGTGATCAACTGAAGGACGGTCTGTGAGAGTCTGAGGGGTTTTAGTTTGATTACAGGCCTGTAATGGTGTAATGATTGCTGTGTTTTTTTTATTCTGATGGAGAGGCTTTTTATTAGCTAATCTGCACTGCAATCAACATTGGAGCAAATTTGTAGAGAGAAATAACAAATTTGAAACTGCCGCTTTTTAGAATGCTGTGGACAGCAGCAAAAAATGTACATGCTCTTGTTTGTGCTTAACTCAGATGAAAAGAACTCTTGACAGATTGTCAACAAGAACGTGATTCACTGCGCAAAATCTGGCAATCTGAATGGTGTTTCATGCGACGACAGCTATTAAAAGCTTTGTCCTTGAAAGTTTATCTTGTCAAGCTGCTTTTGATAACAGCAGACAGTCAAAATGAAAGAGCAGCATAAAAGACTCTATTCATAGCAGCAGAAGTGTGTTTTATATTCGGTTTAGTGTGTGATCTGTGTGATGCGTTTGCTCTGAGTCATGGATGGAAAGCTATTTTGAGTATTTATTCAGCGTTCTGCTTGAAAAATGACCTGGGCCGCTTTTGCTGTGGTCTCTATGAGTGGGTTCACTGAGGCCCCCTTTAATAATTCCAGGACATGTCCCACTAAATGCTTTTGCCTATTCATTGAACTTGATTTTAATGAAAAAGCAAAACTGCTTTTAGGTCATTGCACAACATGTTCGGTAAACAGCATAACACATCTTAAATGATTCCTTGAAGTTGCTCTGATTTTCTTGTACCTTAGTAAATATGTAATTTTGTGTGTTTACATGTGTCTGAACATGAGTGTGTGTTTATCGGCTGTATGTAAGCTGTTTCCCCTTGACAGATCAAAAGGGATTATTATTTCCTCAAACCTTTTGCTTTTGAGACAGCGAATGCATTTGGGAGTGAGGTGTAACCATGGTAACAGTTAGCCCAGAGCAACGCAACAAACTCATCACAATGGTTTTATGAGAAATAAATGCTTTGAGTGAAGCACAGCAACAGAGCTGGAGCATCAAACTGCATCCCACTTACGTCATTAGGGCCACACGCTAACCAATAGCCAAATATTGATATTTTGTTAGCAAATTTGCATTCAGTCTAATTTCACTCTGAATAAATAAATAAAAAAACAGTCCTTTTTCCTTCCAGCCCATTTAAAATAGGGTGCAAATGGCTATTCACATCAACTTTAAAGGAGAATGCTTTGTAAGCCGGCTGTATAAACAAAGTGAACTGCTTCATCATGTCTAAATTTGTTGTGAATTCCCTTCGAACTGTAAAAGCTTTGTGCTTGACTGTTAACAACATATTATGAGTAATATATTCTAGTAATTTTCTAGTCTTAATGAGAATGTATTTTAAAAGCTGCTGTGAATAAAGGATAATCACACTAGCAGGATTTATTTTGTCAAAGATGGAATGTCGTAATCACCAAGAATGATTTTTTTTTTCCCCCCAAAATACAGGGAATATGGTGCAATTGATGATGTGGACATCGACCTACACATTGATGTCTCTTTCCTAGATGTAAGTGTTATTGTTCAGTGTCTTATTAAAGATAAATGATGATGACCACTGATTTTTTTTAGTTATATTGTGTAAAACTGAAATGAAGCATTTGTTCATAGGAGGAGATTGCACTTGCCTGGGATGTGATCCGGAGTGAACCTGTTATTGTGCGGCTTCACTGCTCCCTCACACAGTATCTGAATGGACCAGGTTAGTTCACTCTCTCGCTCTCTTTCTATCTCACACACACGTACAGTATCTCACAGAAGTGAGTACACCCCTCACATTTTTGTAAATATTTTATTATATCTTTTCATGTGACAACACTGAAGAAATGACACTTTGCTACAATGTAAAGTAGTGAGTGTACAGCTTGTATAACAGTGTAAATTTGCTGTCCCCTCAAAATAACTCAACACACAGCCATTAATGTCTAAACCACTGGCCACAAAAGTGAGTACACCCCTAAGTGAAAATGTCCAAATTGGGCCCAAAGTGTCAATATTTTGTGTGGCCACCATTATTTTCTAGCACTGCCTTAACCCTCTTGGGCATGGAGTTCACTAGAGTTTCACAGGTTGCCACTGGAGTCCTCTTCCACTCCTCCATGACGACATCACGGAGCTGGTGGATGTTAGAGACCTTGCGCTCCTCCACCTTCTGTTTGAGGATGCCCCACAGATGCTCAATAGGGTTTAGGTCTGGAGACATGCTTGACCAGTCCATCACCTTTACCCTCAGGTGTGTTTGGGGTCGTTATCATGTTGGAATACTGCCCTGCGGCCCAGTCTCCGAAGGGAGGGGATCATGCTCTGCTTCAGTATGTCACAATACATGTTGGCATTCATGGTTCCCTCAATGAACTGTAGCTCCCCAGTGCCGGCAGCACTCATGCAGCCCCAGACCATGACACTCCCACCACCATGCTTGACTGTAGGCAAGACACACTTGTCTTTGTACTCCTCACCTGGTTGCCGCCACACACACTTGACACCATCTGAACCAAATAAGTTTATCTTGGACTCATCAGACCACAGGACATGGTTCCAGTAATCCATGTCCTTAGTCTGCTTGTCTTTAGCAAACTGTTTGCGGGCTTTCTTGTGCATCATCTTTAGAAGAGGCTTCCTTCTGGGACAACAGCCATGCAGACCAATTTGATGCAGTGTGCGACGTATGGTCTGAGCACTGACAGGCTGACCGCCCACCCCTTCAACCTCTGCAGCAATGCTGGCAGCACTCATACGTCTATTTCCCAAACACAACCTCTGGATATGACGCTGAGCACGTGCACTCAACTTCTTTGGTCGACCATGGCGAGGCCTGTTCTGAGTGGAACCTGTCCTGTTAAACCGCTGTATGGTCTTGGCCACCGTGCTGCAGCTCAGTTTCAGGGTCTTGGCAATCTTCTTATAGCCTACGGCATCTTTATGTAGAGCAACAATTCTTTTTGTCAGATCCTCAGAGAGTTCTTTGCCATGAGGTGCCATGTTGAACTTCCAGTGACCAGAATGAGAGAGTGAGAGCGATAACACCAAATTTAACACACCTGCTCCCTCTATTCACACCTTTGAGACCTTGTAACACTAATGAGTCACATGACACCGGGGAGAGAAAATGGCTAATTGGGCCCAATTTGGACATTTTCACTTAGGGGTGTACTCACTTTTGTGCCCAGCGGTTTAGACATTAATGGCTGTGTGTTGAGTTATTTTGAGGGGACAGCAAATTTACACTGTTATACAAGCTGTACACTCACTACTTTACACTGTAGCAAAGTGTAATTTCTTCAGTGTTGTCACATGAAAAGATAAAATATTTACAAAAATGTGAGGGGTGTACTCACTTCTGTGAGATACTGTACATACACAAAAACAATTTAACACGGATGAAAACAAGGCTGTGATGTATAGACTTAGAGTCTTAACAGTAGCACACACTGTATAACGATCCTAAATAATGTAATTTTCACAACTTGCGTCTTTCAAAACTGTTTCATGGAGTTTTTGTCTGCTAAAAAGTCTTTTGTAAAGATTTTGTTGTTAAACAACAGTACAGTCCATTGAATGCATTGTACTTATTTCCCTCACAGCTTTATTTTCATTCCTGTCAAAACTTAAATATGGCATTACCCAGGCTTAGGTCTATTGCCATGACTCCCAACCAGGGATACATAGATTTTGATTGAACTTTGTTAAACGTATTAACAACTCTTTAAGAAAATCCTGCAAATCTTTTTCTTGTCAAAAACATTTGACTAGTTTGACCAACCTGCCTTATATTGTTTTTTTCTGTTTCCTTTTGCATAAATACAATGTGACTTGTTCTCTTCAGTGAGAGTTGTCTGAGTGTCTTTGCACTGAGCTCTCTCTGTTGATTTGTAGATTTGTTCAGAATTACTTGCCTCAAGAACATAACCACTTCAGTTCAGATTGCAGGAGAAAGAGAGAAAAGTTACTTGGACATGGCTGTAATGCCTGCTCTTGTTCTCTTTCCAAGATATTACTCATCATAAGTGGCTCATTTCAGAGTGACCTTCTGTTCTAGTGTTTTAAAAACCTCTGATATGCTTTGATGGCCAAATCAAACGTCTGTAGCAAATGGTTACATGATGTGGTACTTTTGCAATACCTTTCTCATGGAAAATGTCATGTCCCATTTCCAGTTCCCACTGTTGATGTGTTTCAAGTGTCTTCAAAAGACAGATTTGGACTTGGACATCAGTTGAAAAAGTAAGAAACTACTGGAAAATGTTTTCTAGTGTTATATAGGGTGTGCTAGTGTCATTAAACTTCATGAGTGTGTTGTCTCTTGGCAGGATAATGCAAACCTTTGTCACACAGCAGTGGAAGTGTCAGAGCAAAGATAAACTCATCAGCCCACACAGCAAAAAGCAAAGCGAGAAGAAGGTGAAGTCTCCCCTGCACATATTTTCAACTCTACGCAGGTAAGAAAAAAAGTCACTGAGCTACACCAGTACTGGGCAGTTTATCAGATACAGGCCAACCCTAGTCCTGAGTTTTATATCCCCCTTTGTAGCTCTTTATATCCAGGACCAAAGAACTGTTCACCAAGAAAAATTGTTGCTTCTGGTGAATGTCAACATATTTAACTAACCACACACATTAAAACCCTTAAACTCTTTCTAGAAATTTGGTAAAACTTTAGCATAGGGACCAATTCTCACTATTAACTAGTTGATTATTAGCATTCCTATTAATAACATATTAGCTGATTATTAGCATGCCTATTAATAACATATTAGCTGATTATTAGTACTTATAAAGCACATATTCTGCATGACCATTTTCTACATCCCTAATCCTACCCAATACCTAAACTTAACAACTACCTTACTAACTATTAATAAGCAGCAAATTAGGAGTTTATTGAGGCAAAAGTCGTAGTTAATGGTTTGTTAATAGCGAGAACTGGACCTTAAAATAAAGTGTGACCAGAATTGTTTTCTGTTCTTACTTATTGCTGTTATTGCTTTGTACATTCCATTACAAAACAGTTTTTCAAACATTGAATCATAATTCTCTTAATAGGTTTTAACCAGTCTTAACCTACTCTTAAACTTTCTACAATTATGAAATATTAGAAAAATGTGTCTTGCAAGAAGTAATTGTAATGGCAATATAAGGCTTCTTTTGAATAACCATCTATAGAGAAAGATGATTTTTGTCCTCTGTTTTACTGGAGTAAATTTGTTTGCCAGTCAGCATATACAGTATACGAATAAATTTGGTGATCATTTTTCCATACATTTCACATTTGGTGTGATTAGGCTAAACTTATGTCTTCAAGACCAGCATTTACTTTTATGCTAACAAGTGTGCCAGCCTCATGGCCTCTGAGTTTATTAGACCAGCTGGAGAGTCTGAGATATAAGAGCTGATATATTCTAATGAATGACCCTATGATGAGTCAGTGGTTGGTTATTAAACTGTTGGAACTGCTGACACAAATCTGATGTTTCATTGAATTGGAAAGACTCCAAGATGGCAGAAGACTGGGCTGTAATATTAATGAAATTGACTTTGTAGCCATGGGTTTGGCATTTTAAAATCAAAAAGAGGAAATCTTACCTGAATGTCTTACCCGTGTGTGTGTGTGTGTGTGTGTGTGTGTGTGTTCTTTTTATATTAATAATATAATTATCCAGAAAAGAAATTTAAGATGCAGAAAAAACGTGAAGCAATTTGTCAACAATGTTTAATGCTTTGTATCGCATTAACTCCGGCACAACCTACTGTAATTCATTAGGGCAAGAAACGTGTATACCCACTGCGAACTGTGCAGACCTCAACATGAAAAATGAAATGGTGTGAATCAGCCAATGAAGCATTCTGAAATTTGCAGGATTTGCACAAGCGTAATTGCACAACATCTTTCTGTGTTCCTTATTTCATGTTGTTTGATTAATGTGCTGTGCTTGTGCAAATTCAGATCCCCCAGCTACCCTCCTCCTGGCTGTGTGAAGAGCAAAAAGAAACTCAAACCTGAGCAGGATGGCGTGTCGAAATCCCACCGCCTGTTACGGCGAACATGTTCAAGCACGGTGAAGCCAGAAATGGACGGCTGCGTTGGCAAGTCGCACAAGCTTCTGGGCCATTCCCTCTCCAGCGACCCGCGGATGGAGCAACATCAGCCCCTCAAGCAGCCCCACCGGCTGCTGCCGAGGCCCTGCTCGACCGCTGTTAAACCGGAGGACTGCCCGCCGCTGCGGCCTCATAAACTGTCGCCGCGGTCGAGCGCGGCAGAGCCTCGCTGTGAACACGCTGCTGGCAGTAGCGATGGCGGTGCTTTGAAGCCCCACCGGCTCCTGGGCCGCTCCTGCTCGGGCAGCGTGCGGACTGAAGAGCTGGACGGCCTGAAGCACCACCACCGTCTGCTCAGCAGGTCCTACTCCAGCAGCACCAAGATGGGCAAAAGCGACATCTTTAAAGAGCCTGTCACCGAGAGCAGACGCCTCTCCCTTACCTCAGGGCTAATCGGCATCCTGGCCCCATCACTTTCTTCCACACCTCAGGTAAGGATGTGTAGTATGAAAATAGTTCCTTGAGATTACATAATAAATTAGGATTTGCCTACTTTGATTGGCTGTTTGGTTTTGCTTTGGCCAGTGATACTTGATCGAGTGTTTTGTTCGGTGGCCGAGAGAGCTCAACATGCTGCAAATGAAAAAAGACATGCAAATAGAAAAACATATGCAAATTAAGAAAACATCTTAATCAATTTGACAATACACGTGATGCAAATAATCACAACTTGCCAAAATACAGAAACGCGCTGCAAATACTCGCAACACAATTAAATAAAGAAATGCGCTGCAAATACACACAGACCATATCGGAAATGTTTAAGGGAACTGCAAAAAGTGACGAACATGGCTGGGACATACTTATCAATGTCGACATTGAAAGGTAAGATTTTTGTTTATTTCAACATCCTGATCACATGATTCTTTAGCTTTTTTGGATATTATTAGCCTAAATAAGCTGACGAATTACACAATTACTGTAAATGTGAAAAACATTATGTAAGCTGGCTAACTTTTAACAACTTCCTTACGAAAATTAACCATGGTTTAAAAAACAAAACAAACAAACAAAAAAAAACCATGGTTACTACACTTTTACTATAATAAAACCACGGTTAATTTTCGTAAGCATTGTTGGGGTCGCCTTGAAACATTTCCCTTACGAAAATTAACCATGGTTTTAAAGTGTAGTAACCATGCTTTTTTGGCGTATTTACTACCATTTGCATAACCACAGTTTTACTACAAATATCATGGTTAAACTATGGTAAGTGTAGCAAAACCATGGTTAATTTGTGGTTACCATGGTTTAACTGTTTTTTTTTTACCATGGTTTTATTTGTAGTAAAACCATGGTTAATGTTTGTAAGGGTTCCGTTGTGGCCTGTGCTACTTTCAGCGTGTTTCTGGATTTGGTTGTGTTGCAAGTAATTGCAGTGCATTTATTTATTTGGTTGTGTTGTGAGTGTTTGCAGCGCTTTTCTGTATTCAGCTGTGTTGCGAGTTTTTGCAGTGGATTTCTGTATTTAGATGTGTTGCGAGTATTTGCAGTAAATTTTCTGGCAAACTGACGAAGATGTTTTCTTAGGCCTCGTTCAGACTGTCAGCCCAAATCCGGTTTTTGTCCGAATTGTTTTACGATTTAAAACCGATCATATTTAGATAGTCTGAACGGCAACGAACTACATGAAATCCGATTTGTGCAAATCCGTTTCGTGCTACATTTGTATGTGGTTTGGAATCCTATTCAAATTGCATTCCTGGAAATCCATTTCAGTCTGACCGGTCAGATCGGATTTAGCCTAGCTTTTAAAAAAATAAATAAATAAAATTTAGCCTAACGGAAAAACGGCAGACGCTTTTTTTAGAAAAATTTATGAAAGTCTTTGCAGAAACAATCTAGTGTTGTTGCGGAAAAAGACAATATACTGCTAGTATACACACCTCTTTAAGTTGTGAAACCACTCACATTCCAGCTTCCTGCGTTTCTGGCGCAGCCTCTTAAAACGAAATCAATAATAATAATAATCCAGTGCGACGGCAACGTTGTCGTAAGTCAACATCTGTATTGCAAACGTTATTGCTGTTATTGTTGTTTTTAGCATTGGCGACAACATCTGTATTGCAAACTGTATTGCTGTTGTTGTTTTTAGCATTGGCATAACAACGCAACGGCATTGCCATAGAAACCAATGCACATTCTGTAAAACGAAAGAGTGCTTATGGACACACAAATCGGATTTGAACAGTTGCGATACACTGTGTGGACAGTCAGTCATTCAAATCAGATTCCATCCGGATATGTACAAAATCGGATTTGGCCTGACAGTCTGAACGAGGCTTTAATTTGCTGGTGCTTTTTCTATTTGCATGTTTTTTTTCTTAATTTGCAGCGCGTTGAGTTCTCTCGGCCACCGGAGTTTTGGATATGAAAGCATTAGGGTTAGGGCATTTATTTACTGTAAAAATGAGCGTGAACAATTTCACAGTTAATTTATCCAACCAGGCAGAGATGAGAGTGTTTAACAGGTTAAGGGCAGGGTGATTTATTAAAAAAATGTTCTTGCAGAGAGATAAATTTAGTAGTTGAAACATTTTGTCCCACAAGTGTAATTTTTGGTTTGAGGCATTGAAAACAACTTTGTGTATTTGGCTTGTGAATTTGGTTTGGAATTTAGAGGGAGTTCAAACTTTTTTTTTTCTGTTTTCTCGAGTAGCCAAACTTCGGAGCCAAATCCATTCCAGTCAGAGACAGAGGCTTCCTTGTTCAGGTAAAAAAAAAAAAACAACACTACACTTCCCCCTTTGCCTTAAATCATTAATCAAACTGTATTTGGGGTCTGGTTAATACAACTCTTTTACTTGCAAATACATGGAAAATCTTTTCCTGAAGCAAACTGAGCTTGAGGGCATGTGATTGGTTGCAGTAGTTGACATTCTCCAGTCATTAGTATTCTTATGACCAAAACTGAATGTGCAAGAAACATTTTAGGAAACATTCCTTTCAAATATTTCAAAAGGGATGAAAATATTTTCTTTTTCAGTGAACTGTCCTTTTAATTTGTATTAGGGATTTGGTGGCGCTCTTCTGGAAGCTGCTGCTGTTGTATTACTATTATAGAGGGGAGATATTTTACTGAACGGATGTTGTATGTGTTGACTTGATGTATAATTGCAGACTATGGAGTATGCAGAGCAGCGTATCCCTGTACTGAATGAGTTCTGTGTGGTCTGCGATGAACCTCATGTGTTCCAAAATGGACCAATGCTCAGAGTGAGTCTGTTTGCTCTACTAGCAATCTTGGATTGACAGATGATGTGAATTCTTTACATTAATTCTGGATTACTAATAACATTTCACTTCTAATGATCTTGTTTATATGTGTCTTACAGCCCACAGTGTGTGAGAGAGAGTTATGTGTATTCGCCTTCCAGACGTTAGGGGTCATGAATGAGGCTGCTGATGAGATTGCCACTGGTGCTCAGGTACACAAACAAACAAAATACACATACGCGACTGTAAGCACTCATGTACTCATTCTGCACAGAAGATAGCATGTCTGTTTTAACCAAATGCCTTACAATTTCTGTTTGTGACTACAGGTAGTAGACCTACTGGTCTCCATGTGCCGATCTGCACTGGAGTCTCCGAGGAAAGTTGTCATTTTTGAGCCATATCCCTCTGTGGTGGATCCCAATGACTCACAAGCACTTGCCTTCAACCCCAGGGTACTTAAAACACCAAGAGATTTTAGCTTTAGGTTAACCTGTCTCTTTAGTGTAATCCTACTATTCAGAAAGGAATATTACATTGTTTGTTTGGGTTCTTCTTCTTCAGAAAAAGGACTATGACCGAGTGATGAGAGCACTTGACAGTATCGCATCTATCAGAGAAATGACCCAGGTATCAAGTAGAATTTTACAACAAGAGTTGTTATATTGTTTTTAAGGCCATCAGTCAATTAACATAGAGTGGTTTTATTAAAATTTAAATATGATGTAAATTATTACGATGTATTTTTATAAAATATAAATTGACAGCTCTAGTTACAATCCCTATATCATGCGTTATATACCACTTAGAGAAATCATCCCATTCTTTGATACCTAATTTTTAAGCCTTGACAGAGTGCAATAACATGTTAACCGTTGACATTTCTTCTGCACAGGCTCCATACCTGGAGATAAAGAAACAAATGGACAAGCATGATCCCCTGGCTCACCCATTGCTGCAGTGGTATGACAGAATGACATTTCAGTCATTATCTACTCCACTCCTGCATTTTAACGATGTGTAAATGTGATGGTGAGCTCTCGTAACAGCTCCGATTACATAGTCATGGAGAGTGTGTACATCCATCTTTGTAGTACAGTCAGTATGATCATGTGATGAGCAATTACTCATATATTTAAATTAGTGGTGTCAAAATTAGCGCGTTAACGCATGCGATTAATTTTTTCTGATTAACGCGTTAAAAATATTTAACGCAATTAACGC
>JAFVLL020027407.1:0-36846 GCA_021397915.2 Tor tambroides
ATATATTTTAAAATTGTATTTATCTGTACTTTACATCCTACTGTTAGTGTTTAGTGTTATCTGTATGCACCATGGGTCTGAGAGTAACGCAATTTCAATTCTCTGTATGTATGTACTGTACATGTGGCAGAATTGACAATAAAGCAGACTTTGACTTTGATTTTGACTTTGAATTGAAATGAAACTCAGTGCACTTTATCAAAACCATGATCTGAGGGCAAATGCGAAAGTTGGGAACAGTGCCACCGACGGGTCATGATGAGATGATGAGATGCCAAAAATGGACATTTGCCCATAACTTTTGAACAGTTTGTCAGAAAGACATGATCTTGGTGTCTGTGGATTCCTTGAATCATGCCGAATTGTTCCAGGGTCGGATGAACCACCTGTATGACATTCTAAAATTTGTCATAAATTGCAATATCTTTTGAACAATTTGTCACATTGGCACAAAAATTGGTAGTGATCATCAACAGCATCTCCCGGAGGTACCTGAGAAGTTTGAACACAGCGCCACCTAGTGTTCCAGAGGATCTTTTCAAAGATGCTTATAACTCAAAGACTTTAGGTTACCATTGATTCCCATAATACAATGGATGTCAATGAGAACCGAAACTGTTTGTTTACCAGCATTCTTCAAAATATCTGTCATACACTCTCACTCTGTTACATACTTCTTTTCTTTACCCTCATTCTATTCATAGTTTTCACATGATATCACACCCTTACAGGAATTCCTACCTGGAGGGCAAAACAAGCCTTTCCTCCACTGACCGCCAGTGGTTTTTATGAGGTTTGCAGTAAGTAGTAATATAGTAAGACACTGGATTGTAATGATATGGAAAATTGACAGGCTTGTGCTCTAATTCTATGGATGTTTTGCCCTCCAGGTCTTCGAAAACCAGTCATGTGACTGAAAACTATGAACTGAACATTTCTTATTCTCTAACTAATTCTTAATTTTCTTCCTTACAGAGTCAGAGCAAAGGGTGTGTGAGTAGTGAAGATCATGTTTTCAGTCTGTGGAGCTGACTGTGGGAGCTATATGTCTGGAAAAAGCTTTCATAACCAGAGGTGCACCAGATCACTTCACCGGATGTTATGATAACAAGAAGTGCAATTTTGTGCCATTGCGAATAGCAATAGCATCAACATATCTTGGGCCTATACTATAATGCTACACAAATATTCATGGTTGTTTCAAGTCAAAACCTTCAACTTGGCCTTATAAAAACCAAAAAAATATTTTAAATCCATTTCTATAAACAATCTGCAGATTGTGCAAAAATAATAAATACACAAATAAATAAATCCACAAATTTGTGAATATAAATAAACGTGTGAGGGGAAATAAATAAATAAATAAATAAATGCATGAGAATTGTTTTTATATCTATATTTCTATTTTTCATTAATCCTGCGTTTATTTACTTTTTTTTTTTTGAATGCTTTATTGATTCAATATCACAATAACAAGAGGTATTACATATTCACATGATCAAATTAACATTCGCTGCCAGAGAGAGAGAAAGAAGAGACAAATACATAAATAAAGGAAGGAAATTACACAAATTTCAGTGTTTTCAGAGCATTACATGTTTTCAATGCTTTTTTGTTTGTTCCAAGAGATTTACATATAATTTAAAGTCATTTATAAAATGTGCAAAATGTGGTTTACATTGAGTCCACTTCTTCTTATGGAATTTTCCTAAAAAAATAAACAAATGTATAATATGTTGTTATTTACAATTCAAATGTTCGTTTTCTGTATAAAAAGTACATCAAATATACAAATTTCTATCATACACTTCATTTTTCTGTTAATATAGAATTCCAAATCCTTCCAAAATAATCCTGAGTAAATACAATGAAAAAAAGATGCAAAATAGTTTATTTTTCTTGACCACAACATTCACAGGAATACGAAATATTAAGCTTAAATCTTTCCAAAACATGTTTAGCAGGATAAATTCTATGAAGTATTTTGTAAGACTCTTCCTTATTTTTGTTATTGATACAAAACTTATTTGGCAGTTTCCATGCTAACAGGGGAATCAGTGTTATAATTCCTTGTTTTAATGAAACAGGCAATTCAACATTTTGTATAGCTTCTATAAATACTAATAATAAAAAAGGTGAAAGTTCTTTGGAAAAAGTCTTATAAAAATCACCAGTTAGCCCGTCGTTGCCTGGGGATTTGTTATTCTTTAATAAGTTTATGCACTCTCTCAACTCTTCAATGTCTATTTCTTTATCATTATATATATATTCTGAAAGTTCAGCTTTATTTTGTTGTTGTTGTTGTTGTTGTTGTTATCACTGCGTTTATTTACTTCACTATTTCTCATTCTCTCATTGTTTCGTCCTCCATACAACAGTAAGCATACATAATTTCAAAATAAGAGTCCCGGTGTATTGTTTACAGTTAAAAGTCCCGTATTATGACTATTTTTCCTGGTTAATAGTGGTACTTTGGTTAGATAATAACAGTATCTAGCATTTAATTCAATGTCAACTCTTGTAGCTTCTGTCTGGACTGCCATATCACAGGAAGAGAGACTGAGAACATTATTTAACACGTATTATTACTAGTTTTATTTAATTATTATTATTAGTAGTAGTAGTAGTACTAATATAAACTCAGTGATTTGTTTATAACAGTTATATATTATTACACACACACCAACAAACACACATAATTATTATAATTGCATAATTCTGAAAAAATAGAAGCAGAAATATATAAACATCCAGTACGTTTTGTATTCTAATAAATTATTTGCTTGTAAATGTATTATTGTATACCTATATTAGGGGAAAATACATTATTTGATACATTAGATTCATGAAGTTTTTTTTACTGCGCTCCTTGGAGAAAAATCAAGCGTTTTTATGTTTGTAGTCATTCCGGTCCAGCAGGAGGCGGAAGTGAGACATTACTGCGCCTACAACAAAGATGGCGTCTCCCATAGAACACGAGGATTCGTGTCAACAAGTGAGATTTTTGTTATACAATATCGAGCGTTGAAGATTCGTCATATATCTGAATCTGTTTTAATATGCGTTCACAATAAACCAGAAAGCCTGATAATTAAGTAGTAAAAGGCAGGATAAACGGCAGTGATGTAGGTTAAAGGCTGTCAGCGCAGCTCATGCTGTGATGTTTCGCTGTTTGTACAGGAGGAGGATGAAGATGAAGAGGAGGAGGAGGCTGCTGCAGAACCCAAAGCACCCAAGATCCGAGACACACCAGAAGACATCAAACTAGAGGCCATCGTCAACACCATCGCATTTCATCCCAACCAAGACATTTTAGCAGCTGGAGACATCGACGGAGACATTTACCTGTGAGTGTGTGCAGATATAGAGCACCTGACACACTCAGAGATACGGGCTTTTCAAGCTGAACTCATTCACATTTAAAAATATATTCATCTGATCTAATCAAAACCTATTAGACAGATACTACTCAAACTTTAAACCGTCTTACAGCGTAATAATCATGTTTCGCAAGCCTCTTCTGCTCATCAGGGCTCTATTTATTTGATTTAAAAATACAGTAAAAATTGTGAAATATTATTAGAATGTAAATCAGCTGTTTTCTATGTGAATATGTGTTAAACTGTAATTTATTTCTGTGATCTGCAGCTGTATTTTCAGCATCATTACTCCAGTCTTCAGTGTCACATGATCTTCAGAAATCATTCTAATATGCTGATTTGCTGCTCAAGAAACATTTCTGATTATTAGCAATGTTGAAAACAGTTGTGCTGCACAATATTTTTGTGGAAACTGTGATGCATTTTATTTTTCAGGATTCACAGATGAATAGAAAGCTCAAAAGAACAGCATTTATTTGAAATAGAAATCTTTTGTAACATTATAAATGTCTTTACTGATGCTTTTGATCAATTTAATGCATCCTTGATGAATGAAAGTGTCGTTATTTTAAAAAAATCATACTTAGCCCAAACTTTTTAATGATAACCATTGCTAATAATCAGAAATGTTTCTTGAGCAGCAAATCAGCATATTAGAATGATTTCTGAAGATCATGTGACACTGAAGACTGGAGTAATGATGCTGAAAATACAGCTGCAGATCACAGAAATAAATTACACTTTAACACATATTCACATAGAAAACAGCTGATTTATATTCTAATAATATTTCACAATTTTTACAGTGTTTTTGATCAAATAAATGCAGCCTTGAGCAGAAGAGACTTCTTTCAGAAACAAAAAGATGAAACTTTTGGCCAGTAGTGTATGAAGCTCAGTTCAGTGAGTGCTACCGGTATAAAAATACATAATCATTTCTCATCCTGTAAGAGCAGAAGGATTCTGGTATCGTTGTTAATACAGTAGATCTGATTTGCAGATACTCATACTCCTGCACTGAAGGAGAAAACAAAGAGCTGTGGTCATCAGGACATCATCTGAAGTCCTGCAGGAAAGTGCTGTTCTCCAGCGATGGACAGAGTCAGTGTTTGCGTCTCGTTTCATTACTTCATTATCCATCGGTTCTTCACTTGTTTCCCCCGTGATTCTCTCTCTGTGTTCCTCAGAGCTCTTCAGCGTGTCTAAAGACAAGGCGGTGCACATCATGGACGTGGAGGCTGGAAAACTGCTGACACGCATCCCCAAAGCTCACAAGTACCTGACTCTCCTTAAACAAGTCATGTGAGTAAAGCTGAGGAAATGTTGACTGATGTGTTTGCTCTTCTCGAGGGCCCCCATCAACGCTCTGCTGCTGGTGGATGAGAATATATTTGCGACGGGCGATGACGAGGGGACACTGAAGGTCTGGGACTTGAGGAGAGGAACCTCGTTCATGGATCTGAAGCACCATGAGGATTATATCAGTCAAATCACCATCGATCAGGCCAAACGGACCCTGCTCACCTCCAGGTGCGCTCTCCAGCCTTCAAAGACCTGCTTATGCTCTCTTTCTTTAAAAGAAATGCCGCATGCTATGAAATCTTGTTATGTGATGCAATGCCTTTTCTACGTTAGGCATGATAAATGTGCAAACCAGGGCTTAAAAACAGAAAAATAATAAATCGCTTCACTCCGAGCGGAATCGGTATTTAAACATTTCTGTTCATGCTTTCCTCTGTATCATTAACTAGTGCTGTTAAAGGATTAATTGCATCCAAAATAAAAGTTTTTGTTTCCATAAAGACAAAAAAGGGTTTCAGCATAAAAACAGTAAGTGTAATACTGCTTTAACTTGTTGTTTTTTCCTTAAAAAATTAAAAAGTTTTCGGTTTAATTTAATTGCAATTTTGTTTTTGTTTTTCTGAGCACAAAATAAATATCATACATTCCTCCCTGATTTACAGAAATATCATTCGGTGTAACAGTCTTGTCAGGCATATTTACAACAAAAATCAATTTATGACATATTAAAAGACTAATTACTTTTTTAAAACTGGCCACTATCCTAGATTTTGCCCATTTGTCAGAAATAATTTTTACTCATTTTTAACACAATAAAATTTAATATGCTCCCAATTCTTTTCTATATTTTAATATGTACAAGTCAGAATAAGCATGTTGTTTGATTTTTTTTTTTACAGAAATATTGTGTTACACTGAATGACAATGTAACATTATTTCAACCAAATTTTGACATTTTATTCTCCAAAAACATATTTAAAACCTTAAAAGTAGACACTTTACTTACATTTAATGTGCTTTCTATGGACATAAAATCACTTTTTTAAATTTCTTTTGATGCGGACATCTTATGTATATATAAATGCATGCATGTATATATTTCAGAAAATTGTTATGTTTATATATTAAATATATTTATTTATAATATAAATTTTATGTATATAAATATAGACTATAAATATTTTCAAAATATATACTGTATGTGTGTGTGTTTATATATACGTAATAAATATACACAGAACACTCACATATATTATGTAAACAAAAACTTTTATTTTGAATGGGATTAATCACGATTAGTCATTTGACAGCACTAATTATTACAGTCCCGAACCCGGTTTGAGTAGAAAAAATACTGGTCAGTAATGTTATTGTTTTAAAACGTTATCTTTGCCAATAATAATAAAGTGCAGAGTTTTCTTTGCTCAAAAAGAAAAAACACACTTTCATATCCAATAGGCTATAGCATCATCTTTTCTAGATTCTGGCCAAATGTATTAAACAAAAGAAAAAACTGTCAACAGTTTAAAGACATTAAAGGATTTTTTCAAGATATTTAAAAATGTTTGCTGCATTGTTAAACTCAACCTGTATAAAATTGCATTTTGAGAGGAAAAAACACAAGTCGCGTAGGCTGTACGTCGCATTTTATTAGTATATTTAGAAATAATGTAGGCTAAAATACCAGTAAATAAAGCCAAATGTTTACAAACATTATAAACACAACTAGGCTGTTTTAGTTCCCTTCTCTCCACCACAATTCCTCTAAAGTTAACAGTATTCAGGCTATATAAACGTCAAGCCAAAAACAAATGAATTCAAAGCGAAACTGAAGCCTATCTCTCTCATTTGGCATGAATCCAAATGTTTCCATATTCGCTACGTATCTGGATGCTAAAATATTATTTATTATGTAAACTACAGGCTTTGCACTTCACGCTGAACACAACCAATTGTACTGCGGTCTATTTAGAACAGTGTAACTTTTTATGTTTCTTTAACTCTAATTTATTTTGATAGTGAACAGGCTGCGATGTCAAAGTAGCAAAAATATCGCCGGCGCGATCACTGCATTGTTTTTCCGAAACTGTTACATAATTTATGGTTATGCCAACACTGGTTGACCATACAGAAAGAAGCAAGACATCATTCAAAACTGTAAAGCTTTTGCAAAATAAAGAAAACGGCTTTCTGCCTCGTTTTCCTTTCCGTGATCTTGTCACAATGAAACAAAACTCAGTACATTTTTTTTTCTTTCGTTTTGTTAATCTGTTATTGATATAAGTGAAGTATATTTCATGCATAAGCCTATATATTTATTTTTATGTATATAGTTTTATTGTTTTCTCCGTTAAGAGAGGTGCTGCAGGTGTGTGTGACCATGTTGATTCATGTTCTATTACACTGCTGCAATATTCGCTGGTTTCAAACACACAAGCTGCATATTACCTGCTGTTCATTTTCACTTAAATGTTGGCCTAATGCTTAGAGGTTCATTGACGTCCTACTTAAATTCCTGATTGGTTGACTGCAAAATTCAAATATTAAATGGAACAACAAAATAACGTTATTAACCAGTTAATGGCCATTTCAGATTTTCGGTTCTGTTCAGAACTTTTAAATTTAATTTAGTTTGTTTCTGGTAATGTTCCTGTCAATTTCGTTTTCATTCCTTGAAGCGGTTCAGAGCCCTGGTGCAGTCTGATGTTTGATCTGACGATGTCGTGGTATATTTATGACTTTGTTTTATTTGTAGTGGCGATGGCACTATGGGAGTGTTCAATATAAAAAGACGAAGATTTGAACTGCTTTCCGAGTTCCAGAATGGAGATCTTACATCTGTTTGCATTATGAAAGTGAGTCTAAACAAGTAGTGCTAATTAACACAGTTATATTTAAATTTACATTAACACAATGTGACTTCCAGACTTCACTAGTCAATACGGGTAAATAACTAGAAGAATAACAAAGAACTGTATACGGTAAAGTCATATGTGACCCTGGAGCACAAAACCAGTCATAAGGGTCAATTTTGTGAAATTGAGATTTCTACATCATCTGAAAGCTGAATAAATAGCTTTCCATTGATGTATGGTTTGTTAGGATAGGACAATATTTGAAAATCTGGAATCTGAGGGTGCAAAAAAATCTAAATATTGAGAAAATCTCCTTTAAAGTTGTTCAAATGAAGGTCTTAGCAATGCATATTACTAATCAAAAATGAAGTTTTGATATATTTACGGTAGGAAATTTACAAAATATCTTCATGGAACATGATCTTTACTTAATATCTTGGTGATTTTTGGCATAAAAGAAAAATTGATAATTTTGACCCATACAATGTATTGTTGGCTATTGCCACAAATATACCCCAGCGACTTAAGACTGCTTTTGTGCTCCAGGGTCACATTTGTGCTACAAACCATTTGTTTATGATTATGATTATAATATAATATGATACATAGTGGTTTTCAGCGTAAAGACTGGTTTTGTACAGGTAAAGTAACCGTAAGCGAGTGACATCAGAAGATGAGCACAGTCAAGGTAAAGGTGGATGATGTAGTTTTAATCATGGCAGACCTCTTTTCTCCACACAGAGAGGCCATAAGGTGGTTTGTGGATCCAGCGAGGGCAAATTATACATTTTTAACTGGAATGGTTTTGGTGCCACCAGCGACCGGTTTGCGGTTCAGGCCGAGTCTGTGGATTGCATCGTGCCGATCACTGACAGCATTCTGTGTGCCGCCTCCATCGACGGCGTCATCAGGTGAGACACCTTTGATTTTAATATACCTTAAAATGTAATTAATTGCTGTATTTTCAGCATCATTACTCCAGTGTCACATGATCTTCAGAAATCATTCTAATATGCTGATTTGCTGCTCAAGAAACATTTCTGATTATTAGCAATGTTGAAAACAGTTGTGCTGCCCAATATTTTTGTGGATTCTTTAATAAATAAAAAGGTAAAGAACAGCATTTATTCAAAACAGAAATCTTGTGTAACAATATACACTAGCTTTCAGAAGTTTGGGGTCAGTAAATTATATGGGGCCAAACACCGAAGGCACCTATTGTATCTGTCGGCGTTTTTATTCTTCTTCTTCTTCCTCAAGGGAGTCTATGGCAGCCCATAGAACCACTTGCGGGAAAGTTATGAAATTTGGCACACTAATAGAAGACAGTCTCATCATTAACCACAGCAAATTTGGTGTCTCTAACTCAAACTCTCTAGCGCCACCACTTGAAAACTTTTTGAATTTGAAGATCAGGGTAAATTTAACTTAATTTGTCTTCTGGAAAACATGTAAGTATCTTCTTTAGCTTCTGAAGGACAGTACTAAATGAAAAAATATGATATTTAGGCAAACAAGAAAAATGTACTCATCTTTATTCTGTTCATTCTCTTAATGCATGGTTTCTCCTTCTGGAGCCTCAGTGAGTGTTTGAATCTTCTGTAATAGCTGCATATGAGTCCCTCAGTTGTCCTCAGTGTGAAAAGATGCATCTCAAAATCATACAATCATTGTTGGAAAGGGTTCAAATACACAAAAATGCTGGAAAACCACAGAATTTGTGTGAGCTGAAGGATTTTTCTGAAGAACAGCAGACAGTTTAACTGTTCAGGACAAACAAGAGACTCATGAACAACTATCACTAAACAAAACACAGCTGTGGATCATTCAGATAACAACACAGTGTTAAGAGTCAAGGGGGTGTAAACTTTTGAACAGGGTCACTTTTATAAACTCAACTATTATTTTCTCTTGTGGACTATATGTGAACATCTTTTATGTGAAATATCTTATTCAGGTCAGTACTAAATAAACAATAACATGTATTTTATATGATCCTTCTTATTTTGGTGAAATAATTAACATTGTGCAGATTCTGAAAGGGGGGTGTAAACTTTTGACCTCAACTATAGTTCACCCAGTTATTGTATTGGTTGCACAGCTGTGTGTCAGTAAAACTGCTCCAGATCTTGTCTTCTGAAAGGAATGACTCTGTTGTGTGTCCGCAGGGCTGTGAGTGTCCTGCCGAACCGTGTGCTGGGCAGCGTCGGTCAGCACGTCGGCGAGTCCATCGAGGAGATCGCCAGATCCAGAGACACGCGCTTTCTGGCCAGCTGCGCTCACGACCAGCTCATCAAGTTCTGGGACATCTCCAGCTTATCGGACATGAGAGTCGACGATTACCGGCGGAGGAAGAAAAAAGACAGACGCCTCAAAGCTCTGAGCAACAAAGCCTTCGATACAGGACAGGATTTCTTTGCTGGCCTTTTAGACTCAACTGAAGAAAACCGTAAAAAACAAGAAGAAGAGGAGGACGACAGCGACAGCGGAAGCGATTGAAAATCATTTATTGCAACAACTCTTGCAATAATGTGTTGCCATTTGTGTATTTCATGTCTATTTTCTGAATCAGTTAGTATGTATGTGTGTGATATATAATTTTAGAATCATGCAGTGCTGTCATATTATTGGTTGATAATAAATCTCAACACAAAAGGAGACATTTCTTGGGCAAACAATGTAACAAAGTTCATGTTCACATTAAACAGTATTTGAAACAAGTTTTTTTATTGTGTTTTATTACTACTAAACCACTAACTCGTCTAGGGACCACAGTACTAGAAACTACATTGCATTTTTTGTAGTGCTGTCAAATGATTAATTGCAATTAATCGCATCCAAAATAAAAGTTTTTGTTTACATAATATATGTGTGTGTACTGTGTACATTTATTATGTATATGTATATATAAATACACACACATGCATGTATATATTTAAGAAAAATATTATTTATATATTAAATACATTTGTATATAATATGAATATATACATGACATGTAAATTAGTGGTGTCAAACGATTAATCGCATCCAAAATAATTTACATGTGTATACTGTGTATATTTATGTATATATAAATACACATGTATATATTTAAGAAAAAATGTTTATAGATTAAATATATGTGAATATATAAATGTATTAATGTAAATATTTTCAAAATATATACTGTATGTGTGTGTAATGTTTATATATACATAAATATACACAAACACAATTTAAGCAAACTTATTTTGGATGAGATTAATCGCAATTAATCATTTGACAGCACTAATGTAAATACATGTAAATAGTTTCAAAACATGCTGTGTGTATTTATATATACACAGTATACACACATGTAAACAAACTTTTATTTTGGATGCAGTCAATCATGATTAATCGTTTGACAGCACTAATTTTTTGCAATTAAGGTGCAAAATTTCATTGTAATTAAATTTCAACACATGATGTTAGTAGCTTATTTCAACAAATTTGGAAAGCAAACCACATATTCAGAATATTTTGAGGTATATTTTAGCACAATAACTGTAAAACTGTAAAAGTCCACGGATGTGATTGCATTTATATTTGGAAATTACAGAACTGTTTATAGATGCTGCGCTATTTCTGGTTCCCTAGTTTGTGACATTGACTCTTGTACCGAGTGTCAGGTTTCCTGGATTTGGAATATTCTCAAATCAGTCTGAGTAACAGAAATGCTGGGATTCATGGTTGTAATAATTACAAAGAAGCAGCACAGAATAAATCTGAGGTCTTTAAGGTTTTGCTAATCTCTATACTGGCTGACGTAGGTCTAGATCTTCAGGGTTTGGTTGGATCTCTGATGAAACCTTTAACCCACATCCGCTGCGAGCGAAGCTGAAGGGTTACTCGAGGCTGACTGGAGTAGATGGGAAGTCTCCGGCTCGTTCAGGGAAGGAAACAAAAGCTGCCTCGTCAGGATCAATCGCCAGAACGTCTCCGTTCCTGCTCTCATCTTTCACCAGAACAAGAAAAGCCTTGGCGACAACATCAGCCCTGCGATGAAAACACACATTTTCTCAGGTTTGATGTTAACTTCAAACCCTTGGTTTATCTGTTGCGTATCTCTCCCCCCGATCCGAAGGATAGTTAACTCACTCCAGACAGCCGCGGCTCTGCATCATCGTCTCTGCCATGCCCTTCAGAGGAAAGAAACTTCCGATATGCTCTTCTGAACTCAAGGTGGACAGAAGACTGGTCTTCACAAACCACGGACAGAGAATGTTGATCCTCACCCCGTAGTTAGCCAGCTTGGAAACAGCCTGTTGATGAGCAATTAAAGAAAAAGTCAAAGACTTTTCTCTCTTATAAAAAAGCTTGATCTGTAAAGTACGTACTGCCATGGCACGACTGAAGCCCACCACGCCGTGTTTGGTCGCGGTGTAGATGGGCGCAAGCGGCAACGGCCCCAAACCTGCAAAGATTCAGTCACAACAGTTCACTGAATAAATGAAAATTATGCATCATTTACCTCATGCTGCTACAAAAACATTCTCAGTGTTTTTTGGGGGTCCGGAGCAATGTTGGACCCCATTGACTTACATTGTAAGGACAAAAGCAATAGAAATATTCTTTATAATATCCTCATTTGTGCCCAGCAGATGACATGAGGTAAATGAATATATGATGAGAGAAGTTTCATTTTTAGATGCATTTTAGATCCATTGAATGTAGAAATTGTTTATAGGTCTAAGAAAGTCTTTACAATTTTTCTGTCGCTTTGGCTCAGTTATCGAATGAGAGTTTTTTTTTTTTTTTAAACTAGTTCAAATGTCTGAACAATTAATTTCTTCACATCAGATTTAAACTTCTTTCTGATTTAGGAAATTTGCATGTGTTTTGGCATGTGTGCATATGAGAAATCCAGAATTTGCTCAATAAATAAATGCCTATGGCTTGCTGATGGCAAAACTGACGAGTTGATTCTCAGTGAATCTGTCAAACCTCTAAACATTCTTTCATCGTGTGAGCCATCACATGCAAAATGATCTATTCAGTTATCAAAATCTGTCTTACATACATATATTCCAGAAATATCTGACATGGAATGGTTGTAATGTCTGGCAAATGACTTAGGCTTGCAAAGGCACAGAAAATTTCTGGAAACTTTCCAGGATTTTTT
Organism: Tor tambroides; assembly: GCA_021397915.2. Classification (NCBI taxonomy): domain Eukaryota; kingdom Metazoa; phylum Chordata; class Actinopteri; order Cypriniformes; family Cyprinidae; genus Tor; species Tor tambroides. The sequence goes on from JAFVLL020027407.1 coordinate 12,684, forward strand.
GGAAACTTCTGAAAATTTTTTGTACATTTCCATCCCTTTGGAGCCCTATATTGGATTGAAATATGAATCACACTTTTGCCAATCAACCCAGTCTGGAAGCGTATATATGGAGTTTGTCCAGTACAATCACTACCATTTACTGAACAAAGAGGAACATCACAACCTTGAACAGCAGCACTCTATAAATGCATTATATTTGTACAGTACTTTTCTCTGTAGAAATGTGTTAGCTGAAACTGAAAATTCACACTTGCTTGTCATGAAAGAGCTATAGGAAGACGTAAGAATGTGCAGTTGTGCTTCTAGCGGAAGACAAGAGAGTGTGTGAAAATGAACAAGCGCTGGTGAATTTTCAGTTTCTCAGAAAGCAGTCTGTCAACAAAAAGGAGGAAAACAAGTGCATAAAATGAAATTTGCAAGTAACATGAAATGAAAATTGTATAGAGGTATAAAATGTACACGAAACATATAACATTAAATGAAATTTGCATATAACTTAATTTTTTATTTTGGTGGCTGTGGCCAACTAACTAGGTTTTGAATCATGAATGAAATGTTCTTGGTGAGTTACTGTAGAGTTCTGATGTTCCAGCAAACAGCTGCACTTACAGTTCAGAGAATCTTAAGACTGTTCCGAATAATGTGCCAAAGCAATTGAGAAAACTGTAATTGTTTAACCTGTGTTTATTTTAAACAGAGACAGTATCAAACCTGCCATAGATGAAATGTTGACAATGACTCCTCCATTCCCTCCATTTTCCTTCTTCATATGTTCTAGAGCGAGATACGTTCCTCTGACCACTCCACCCTGAGACGAGCACAACACACCTTCAGATGAAGCAGACACACACACACACAGAGAGAGAGAGAGAGAGAGAGAGAGAGAGAGAGAGAGAGAGAGACAGACAGACAGAGACAAACACACACACACACACTCTCACACACAGACACACTCTGTCTCTCTCTCACACACACACACACTCTCTCTCTCTCACACACACTCACACACTCTCTCTCTCTCTCTCACACACACAGACACACACACACACACAGTCTCATACCAGGTTGACTGCAATAGTTTTTTCCCAGTGCTTTTCATTGATGATCCCTGCATTGTTGCACAAAATGTCTATGTGGCCAAATGTGTTAACAATTTTTTCCAAAACTCCTGTAAAGGAAAACACGAATCATTCAGAGCATATCCACACTCTCTTCTACTGCTCTTATAAAGTGACTTGAGTAACAGCAGCATTGTGACACTGTAAGCCATATCAGTCCAAGCCTCATGTAATCATGCCCAGACAATAAAACATCTCTCAAATCTTGAAAAACCTTTCAAATCTTCCTCTGATGTGACGTCAGCTGTGTAAAATTCAGTGCTGTCACGTCCATACTCCTGATCAAGTGTGCTCTTCAGTTCATCTCCCAGCGATTTATTCACGTCGATTAAAGCCACCTGTAATCAAATGAATCTGTGTGAGCTATTACAGTACAGGACTCTACAGTAAAGCTTTTGTGTCCCTCACACATTTTAATTTCATATTTTTTCTTAAGAATTATTTTTAGGCTGTATTATAATATAATATAATATATATGAAGAGTTAATTTGCAAAAACATAACTGTTTTTAACAATTCTCAGAAATCATGTTTTTTCATTGTGCATTCCCATTAATCTCAATCAAACTGCAGTTGGGTTATTTTGACTAGGTTAAAAATAACTAAAAAAACAGCTAACTAACAATAAAACAATAAAAACATGATAACATAAGAAAAAACATGATTTTTGAAAATTAAAAAAAAAAAAAAAAAAAAAAAAAAAAAAGAGGTATCTGTTTTTGCACAAACTCATCTGCGTGTATTGTATATATATATATATATATATACACACACACACACATATATACACACACACATATATACAGAGCTGGGTAGTAACTGATTACATGTAATCTGTAACACTTTATTTTAAGGTGCTTCACAATGAGTACTTCAGTTACAATTATAGTAGTTGTTGTACTTACTGAAATAAAATGTACTTACTATAAATCTGTTATGGAGCAATGGTAATTGTAGCTCTTGTAATTATGATAGTGAAGTACATTGTTGTATATGAATAGACCGAAATTGTTACACATCTAGCGTAACCAAAAGATTGTTACATATGTTAGTAGACTTTATAATAACACATAATTACAATGTAAGTACACAGACATGTTACTAAAATAAAGTGTATCAAGATTGTACTTATGTATCATGTATCTATACTGTACACCTTATCCAGCTGCACCTTAGTTTGATTTACTCCACCAGTACACAGCTAAAATACATGTAATACCTTTCCAATTACATTACAATTACAGAATATTACACAGGCATAAGCTACTTAAAGTGTATCAAGAGTGTACTTAAGTGTACTAGTAGCTGTGTAACAGACTCGGTCTGATACATATGTGTAACAGTAGCTGCCTGTTACATCTACATAATTACAAACTGTAAGTACAGGCTGTTCCATAACTAAGTTACATGGTAAGTACATTTTATTTCAAGTAAGTACAACGGCTACTACTAAGTACTTAATTAGGTAATTACTCTGTATTATGACACCTTAAAATAAAGTGTTACGATTTTTGGAATCTGATTACGTAATCCATATTACATGTAATCAGTTACTCTGTGTGTGTGTGTGTGTGTATGTGTGTGTGTGTGTATATATATATATATATATATATATATATAAAACTTTTTTAATACAAGTAGATGTTTTGCATTTGTTCTCTCAATGTGTATTTTACATTTTAATAGTTAGAATATGAATTTGAAAACAGGACATCTGAAGAAATAAGAGCATTGCTCATTTACTAAATAAGCACCTGGTAGAGTTAATACTTCGTAATGATTAAATGAACTTCACTGTTCAGGCGTATGAACAAAACAATCAAATCTGACCAGGAACAGTTCCTTAAAACGATTTTCAACTTTGACGCCCATCTTTTTTTTTTTTTTAAATCGATGCCAGGTTTTTTTTTTTTTTTTTAAACAGACTTCGATCTAAATTGATGAAGAGAAATGATTTTGCCCGTTTAATTTTTTCCAGATTATATTTTCAACGCAGCAAGAGTTTCTAAACGGTCAAACTTTACGAAGACATTAATTATTTAATTTATTTTATTCATCTGCATGACTTTTTCAACTTTTCCTAGACAGTATCAAACTGTCTATCTATTAGTCATTGTGTAGCGCGCGCGTTCCTCTCGAGGCGGCGCGATGCAACGCGAGGCATGCAGTATAACGAGCCTTTACAACACTGTATCGTTGATTGGCGTTTACACAAATATAAGCACAAACGGTTTATATGATGATTATTATTATCTTACCTTTGAGCCGTTTTTCAGGAGTATTTCGACAAAGCTTCTGCCCAAACCCTGAGCTGCTCCGGTCACTACAGCCACTTTATCCTTCAGATCCATCTCTCTCTCTCACACACACACACACCTGTCACAGAAACCAGAAAACAGCACTGTTCACCTGAGCGTGAGAACGCCGTCTGAACAGAGCCAAGGGTGAGTGGGAGGAGTTACACAAACACACTGCGCACAGATGCGTGGATAAATGCGTTGCGTGTCTTGATGCAACATTAGACGACTTCTTCTAGACTTCTAGAGACTTCTCCTAGAGATAAAAACACTCTAGATAGCCTAATAAAACCTGTGTATTATAAACATCCCAGTATTCAACATTTTTTCAACATCTGAGGACTTAAGCACACACAGTGCATCAACATAAAATCAAGCATTTTTATTTATTTTTTTATTATGTATTGTCCACCCACATCCCAGATTTTCATTTCACAAATAGTGTACACACACATATACATACACTGTATATCTGTATGTATATATATATGTATATGTGTGTGTGTGTGTGTGTGTGTGTGTGACCCTGGTGCACAAAACCAGTCATAAGTGTCAATTTTTCAAAATTGAGATTTAGGCATCATCTGAAATCCGAATAAAGGAGCTTTCCATTGGTGTATGGTTTGTTAGGATAGGACAATATTTGGCTGCAATACAACTATTTGAAAATCTGGAATCTGAGGGTGCAAAAAAATCAAAATATTGAGAAAATCACCTTTAAAGTTGTTCAAATGAAGTTCTTAGTAATGCATATTACTAATCAAAAATGAAGTTTTGATATTTACGGTAAGAAATTTACAAAATATCATGGAACATGATTTTAATATCCTAATGATTTTTGGCATAAAAGAAAAATCAATAATTTTGACCCATACAATGTATTTTTGGCTATTGCTACAAATATATCTGTGCTACTTATGATTGGTTTTGTGCTCCAGGGTCACATATCTATCTGTATACTTGAAAATGTGTAATCTGTCACTGATTCCAAATTACGTGACAAAAATTGTAGTTAGTAACGTGATCCAACACAGAGATCTGATATGATCATCATCCAGTCAAGTCAAGTCAAGTCACCTTTATTTATATAGCGCTTTTAACAATCCAGATTGTGTCAAAGCACTTAACAGTATCAAATTGGAGGATAGAGTGTCAGTAATGAATGTTTAATCTTATTATTATACAACTTTCAGTTAAAGGCATTTCATTATTGAATTCAGAGATGTCATTGTCTAGCTCAGTTTAGTTTAATTAGTATCTGTGAAATCAAATTGATGATAATCGCTAGAAATTAAGTGTCCCCAACTGAGCAAGCCAGAGCTTACAGCTAAGGAACCAAAACTCCCTCTGTAGACAGAATGGAGAAAAAAGCCTTAGAGAAACCAGGCTCATCGGGGCCAGTTCTTCTGGTCAGATATTATTGTTTATTTATTGTTTACTTATTGTTTTAATTAAAATTTAAAATGGCAAATGTATTATATTTCATTTTATATTGTTGCAATTTTCTCACAGTTAGTTAGGATATGTGTTCAGTATTTTATTAAATTTTTAGTTATTTGTTGTATATAAGTTTTATTGTATTTTAAGTTGAGGTCTTCACTGGGGATATGTCCCTGGGCTCATCCAGGTGTCCAGCCTCACCACGCATCAGGTACACAGACATCATCTCCTGTATTTACCATCCACCATCTGATCCTATACCTTGACTGGAGAAACAGTCAAATAGCTGTAGGGTGCTATTCTTCTTATAGATGTAACAGTACATCATGTAAGTTATGGGGAGTGTCCTGGGAACTGCTGATCTAATTAATGCAACCTAACAATCCTTTAACGGATTTGAATAATAGAAGTGTAGTAGTGCGTTATATGTAAGCCAGGTTAGAGAGATGTGTCTTTAATCTAGATTTAAACTGACAGAGTGTGTCTGTCTGGAATGACATGAAGAAACAGAACAAACTGAGACAGACTAAATCCAGAAGAACTGTGTCTCCAAGACGCTTCAAGAAACCTCCTGAGAAACTCTGCTCAAGTGCACCGAGGACAAAAGCTGCTTTAAACACAAAGCATGCTCACAACAAATGATGATTTCATTTAGTTCATAGAAGTTAATTGATCAAGAAAATCTATTTATGACATTATTTTCAACAGCACCCCTCATTTTACAGCACTTTTAACAGCACTGTAGCTTTGATCTCTGTGTGGAGCACTAAAATCTCACTGGATTAATTACAATTAATGGCTAAATGAATTTTTGTAAATGTAAACTGATATTTCCTACCGACACACAACAACAAAAGATAGAAATAACTGACTTAAAACCATTTTTAGCTGCTGATATACTAGTGTTCTCATCATTTTGGCCACCACTGTGTATAAAGTCATGTGTAATGCAATGATGCTTCCACAATTTGGTAAATCACATGTTATAGATCATTTCCAGACAACAGATGAGATCACGACAATTAAAAAAAGCCTACAAACCTTTAAGAACTTCCTCCAGTGACACACTGGTTGCATAAAGCTTATTTTGAGCTTCTTCTGAAACTTGTGCTCTTACACATCTGATCCAGCCTGAAGACTGAGGAGTCGTGGTTTTGTGTTTGTGTTTTTCAGGGATGTGTCCTGACTATATCCACACTGCCTGTGTTTACACACCCGTGGATCCAAGGCAAGGGTGTCAAACTCAGTTCCTGGAGGGCCACAGCCCTACAGAGTTTAGATGCAACCCTAATTAAACACACCTGATCCAGCTAATCATGTCATTTAGGCTTATTTGGAAACTGCATGGTTTGTGTGTTGGAGCAGGGTTGGAACTAAACTCTGCAGGGCTGCGGCCCTCCAGGAACTGAGTTCGACACCCCTGATCCAAGGGTTCCCATCATGTGAAGACGGTGAAATTTCCTCATGCAATCTCACAGAAACTGACCAGCCTCAGCTGTGAGTGATTATAGGCTCCACTTCCTGGAAAGAGGGCAAAACAAGGGGCTTGCTAATGATAATTAACAACAGATGTAACATGTAAGGCAGAGTAAAGGAGAATCCAGTCATTTTGGTAACTTGAAGAGCTCTAAGAGACTGCTTTGGATAAAGGTATCTGACCAATATGCAAATCTGAATGTAAATGTGCGATGGTGTTGATTTGGAAGAGTGCAGTTCATATAAAATCACACAAAACAAGTTTTGAAACAGTGCACAAATAATTACATCAATATGGTTTATTATTATGGCCTACCTTTTAATTCTCTGCTATGTACTAGAAAGTATATTGTATAAGCACGCGCTCACACTCACTCACAAACTCTCACACACACACACACACACTCTCTCTCACTCACACACACACACACACACACTCACTTTCTCTCACTCACTCACACACTCTCTCTCACTCACACACACACTCACTTTCTCTCACTCACACACACACTCTCACACAAACTCTCACTCACCACAATCACTCACCACTTTCACCTCACAACTCAGCACTCCACCACCACTTTCCTTACCTGCACACACAAACTCACTCACACACGCACTCTCCACCACACACACACACTCTCACCACACACACACACCACCACATCACTGCCCCCACACACTCTCACCACACTACTCCTTTCTCTCACCTACACACACACTCACACAACCTGCCTCACTCACACTCTCTCCCCACCACACACTCACTCACAACCACACTCACTCACTCACACACACACACTCACTTTCTCTCACTCACACACACACTCACACAAACTCTCTCACTCACACACACACACACACACACACACTCTCTCTCTCACTCACACAAACTCTCTCACTCACACACACACACACACACTCACACTCTCTCACTCACACACACTCACACAAACTCTCTCACACACACACTCACACACTCTCTCTCACTCACTCACTCACTCACACACACACACACACACACACACACAAACTCTCTCACTCACACACTCACTCACTCACACACACACACACACTCTCTCTCACTCACACACTCACTCACTCACTCACACACACACACAAACTCTCACACACACGTTTGTTTGGCTATCTAGTGAGAAGAACATTACATAGACTTCCACTGATTTTCTATCAGGTTAATGATATTTGTGCGTGTGTGTGTGTGAGCTAGGTAATACAGAATTTATATTATAATTAGTTTGCATATTACCGATTCTCATATGCATGGGATTCCGTCGTAAGAAATATCTAATTAATTAAAACGCATTTGAGAAATGTTTCTAAATAACGTCTCACAGACGATCCATTGCAACCATTCACTCCATTTAAAAATAACAAGTACTACGAGTGTAATTTACGTTTTTGTTACGGTCTTCTCGGAGGCCGCGGTTTGACCAATCAGCTCTTGCGTTCGGCTGACGTCGTCATGACGTATTTATGAAAAATGGCGGCTACGCGCAGCAATGAGTTCGGCGACTTGGTTCAAATTAAAAAACAACTTATTTCTACTATAGCGCAGTGTAAGGAAAGAGGACTCGTCCACAGTGTGAAATGGTAAAAGAGATTCTATTCATAATTTAACACATGTCAGGAATACAGACCGTTATTTAATTACATATCTTTTTGTGTGACCGTTAGTTAGCATGACAGCTAACATAATGAAATAAAGAGATATTAGAGCTGTGAGCTGATTAGAGTATCATACACTAACACTACCGTGTAGTTACACACATTTTATAGTAATATAGACTGTACTGTTTGAAATATTGGAATATAAATACGACACGAGGAGATTATATGGAAATACACCCCTCATATTTCCCTCTGTCCTTCACTATTTAACACTGTGTGCTAATGTTGTGTTTTATATTATGGAGATTTTGATATACCGTGCAAATGTACATTGTTTAAAACCGTTTGTATTTTCTGTCTGTAGTTTACAATAGGCAGTGTCTTCTGAATATGCTACATATGAGGAATTTGTCTTGAAGAAGCTTCCAGTAAAAATAAAAAAAAATTACAAATAATTATGAATATACAATAAGTGGGGATGGTTGTGTGTATATACACTACCAGTCAAAAGTATTTGACTGTAAGAAAATGTTTCTTGAGCAGTAAATCAGTATATTAGAATGATTTCTGAAGATCATGTGACACTGAAGATTGGAGTAATGATGCTGAAAATACAGCTGCAGATCACAGAAATAAATTACAGTTTAAAATATATTCAAAGAGAAAACAGTTATTTTAAATAGTTAAAACATTTTACTGTTTTTGCTGTACTTTGGATCAAATAAATGCAGGATTGGTGAGCAGAAGAGACTTCTTTAAAAAAACATTAAAATTCTTTGTGTTCAAAAACTTTTGACTGGTAGTGTATGCAAATGAATAGAGGTTTTATAATTGTTCTGCAGGGTGTTAACAACAACAATAAACCTGTCCTGTTGTTTGTGTTTCAGGGCATCTGAGCTGGCTTTTTCTTTGGATCCGCTTCCTCTGAACGAGATCCCTCCAGCGCCGGAGCTCACCGAGGTCAGTCTGGATCCTGAACACCCTCGCGCTCCGTCAAATGCATACGAGACGCATGTGAATAGCAGATGTAAGCCGGAGTAGATGTGTCCACTGACTGCCACCTTCTTTCTTCCAGGAGGACGCCCGGGATCTAGATGCCCTTTGTCTGGCCAAATCATACTTTGACCTGAAGGAATATGATCGAGCTGCATATTTTCTCCGTGGCTGCCGGAGTCAGAAAGCATATTTTCTGTATATGTATTCGCGCTACCTAGTGAGCTCTTTCACTCTTGTTTCTATGTGAATATTTTAGATCCGTTCTCTTTGGAGATGAAATGTGAACAAAGCAATATACTTCTTTGTTCTCTCAGTCAGGCGAAAAGAAGAAAGATGACGAGACCGTCGACAGCCTGGGTAAGAGTAAGCATTTTAAACCGCATTTCCGGAAGAGATCGTCTCCGCTGCTCCCATCATAAGCATGTGTTTGGTTGCAGGTCCTTTGGAAAAGGGTCAGGTCCGAAACGAAGCCCTGCGAGAGCTCAGGGTGGAGCTGAGCAAGAAACACAGTGCCGGAGAGCTGGATGGATTTGCGCTCTATCTGTAAGCATCAAATTAGTTCTCAAATAGTGGATTGTGGCCCAAAAATGGATTGCAGGTCTGTTCTGATTGGTTTGCAGGTTGAGTACAGAGTAGAAAATATTTGAGAACCACTGGTTTTAAAAAAAAAAACAAAAAAAACAGTGATCTTCTTGAAAATGTTGTTAATATTGTGAGGGATGCACATCAGTTTTTCAGTCTGGTTCTCATGAGAGCTCCTGGAGATTTGATTTGGTGCTCACACTGCACAAAGTGTGACCCATAAAATATAACTATAAACAGTACAGTAATTAATGATAGTATTATTGCACTTATTTTATTTTAAAAATAAACTAAATAAATAAAGTGTGGTAATACTATTAGATTTTAAAATAAAAAAAAATGGTATTAAATTAAAAAAACAATTATTTTATAGTACACAAAAAATACAGTTCTACTTTTTTCACATTTTTGCTTTCATTTATTATTTTACTTTTTAAAAAAAATTTATATATGAATTTTCAAACCTAAAATTATCAGAAAAATCAGTCTGTTTTAGCGCTGCCGAGTGAAGCATCGCAGTTTTGCGTTTTGCTCTGAAATCAGCAGTGCATACAGTAGCCTAGATTTGAATGGAAATCTTATACAGTATTACAGTTATTCGATCTAAAACAGTGATTAATAACAGCTGTAAGTCATGTCATTTTATTTACACATAACTTTTTATATTCTGTCGGGCATGTGCACCTGCGCACCACTTACAGTCAGACCTAAATTTATTCAGACACCGTCAACATTTCTCACATTATCAGTTTATTCGCTATAGTTTATGGTAATAAAATATGACGAACTCAGAGTTAAACTGTGTCAGAACAAATTGATCTTGATAATGTCAGATAACTTTGATAGAAAGGTATGTAATGAATTTGGTTGAATAGCTGTCAGCTGTTAAGTTTAAGCACACAATTAGATAAAACCAATTTAGCTCAACCAATCACCAAGCAATGCTTTATTTTGTTCAGTCTGGGGTGTGAAAAGATCACATTAGCAATTAAAGAAAAACACAAAAGCAAAAAAAAAAAAAAGCTCAGGTCAAAGTGTCTGAATAGTTTTTGATCCGGTAGTCCACTGTAGGAAGAATTTTTGGGTGTAATATGTCACAGTTGACTTTATTTTGCTATCCTCACTTACATAAATGAACTATAGTGTCCTGCACCCACTAGTAAAAATTATATCTGCTCTCTGGATAGTTTTTGGTTTGAGTGTATGTGTGTCCCTGAATATCCTCCTTATTTGACACCAGCTATGGGGTGGTTCTGCGGAAGCTGGATTTGCTGAAGGAGGCGGTGGAGATCTTTGTGGCGGCGACACATGCTCTTCCTCTGCACTGGGGATCCTGGCTGGAGCTCTGCAATCTTGTCACCAACATCGAAATGGTACATGTTTTCCCAAACCGACAGTGTGCTTTGCGGTTCATGGCGTGTACGCTGAAACAGAAACCGGTCTCTGTTTTGTGTTTCACAGCTGAAGTCCCTGTCTCTGCCGGACTGCTGGGTGAGGGATTTCTTCATGGCACACATGTACACCGAGCTGCAGATGATCAAAGAGGCGCTGCAGAAATACCAGAGCCTCATGGAGGCAGGCTTTGCCAAAAGCACATACATCATCTCCCAGATCGCCGTGGCTTACCATAACATACGAGGTGGGTGATTATTTGCAGAAAATACGTAAACCTAAATCAGGAAATTCTTTTACTGATTGTTTATACATATGGCTACATTTGATCTATTTATCTGAGGTTTAAAAACCATTCAAATGCATTTTATAGTTTTAAAAATGTGATGCAATCTAGGAAAACCCACCATATGGTGAAATTTTAAGCCATTTCCAAAACTGTTTTTATTTTGCCCATAGCTTGAACGTAACAAAAGTTATGGTTATCTGAAGTTGGCTGATCACCATGATTTTCAGGAACAGACTTTTGAGAAAAACTGGTTTAAAGAGAGGCAATGAAAAGAAAAGCACAACAGTCAAGTATCACAAGTAAAAGTCACTGTACTGTAGTAAAAGACTTATTTTTAGTCACTGTACATGTTGTAAAAGATACAAAATAACCCCAAGGAACACACAGCACTTGCAAACATTTGAACATTAAGTGTATATCTCTGTTCATAAAACATCATAGATTACAGCATGCATCTCCAATTCTTCTCCTGTTCTACTACTCTAGATTTATAATGCATAACCAGACACAGTTAGAACTGTAACGTAGTTTTGTGTTCTAAACTTGTAGATTTATTTCGCGCTGTCAGTGTTTGAACTAAATGAAAGTAATGCATAGCGTTACTATGAAAATGGTGCTGGTCCCTTTAAGAGCGAGAGCTCTGTCAAGAGCACTGTACTGCTTCATTACACAAGCAGACTAGCAGCTAACGTTCCCCTGATCTTTGCATGCTGTAGTTCACACAGGACTAGCGGAAAATGTGCATTACTACACCTTTATTATATACGTTACATAGTTTATTTTGAAAGGTGAACTGTCTTTGTAGTGTTAAGGGAAAGCACCTCTGCAGCGTGTGTTAGCAAACTAGAGAAAGACAGTCTTTTCTGCTGGCCACAATAAATTGCCATTTTTCTGCACTAAACAAGTGAATTTTGCCAATATATTTTCAGAGATGGGAGACAAGATGTTATAAAAATAATAATTTAAAGAAAACCCAGTTTTGACAAAAAATTGACATTCGGCCTATTTTTTGAATTTCCTGAATATTTAATACATAATTTAATGAAATTCAATTAAGGCCTGGTTTCACAGACAAGGCTTAGATTAAGCCAGGATTAGGCCTTATTCAATTTAGGACATTTAAGTATGTGTATATATATATATATATATATATATATTTTTTTTTGTGATTGTGGTTTACATTTACATTTAGCAGATGCTTTTATTCAAAGCGACTTACTAATGAGGACAATGGAAGCAATCAAAATCAACAAAAGAGTTTCAGGAGTAACAAGTCTCAGTATGGTTAACCTTACAGGGCTGTACAGTGTGACATAGACGATAAAATCAGTCTGTGCGATGAATTAATTTACCACAGTAGCACTCGTGCGATATGGTTTTGCAAACCTGTTGTCAAAATCAGATGCTTTCTTAACTGCTGCTTTCTCACCACTATCAGTTTTTGTTGTGTTTATTTCATTATTGAGAGGAAAGCACAGCATGTATTTACATATTCATCCAAACGCCGCTCAGCAGCTTCAGACAGGGTTGCCAGGTTCTCAAAACAGGTGCTCAAAACTAGCCCAATTGCTTTTTGGGGGTAAAATACATGTTTTTTTGGCAGGGTTCTCCTGGTACAATTCTCATTCCAGGGGTTAAATGTCACGTTATTGGGGTCGCTTCAACCCACGGACATGAAATACATTTATTGTCGATAATGTTGACTAATCATTTCAGCCCTGTTATATACTTTATTCTTATAAAATACCCGAGATGGCTTTAAGAACACAGATTAAACCATATGTTGTCACAATCGTATGTTTATTGTATTGATGTTTCATCCGGTAGAACGTCTCTATCTGCACTTGGTGCAAATCTTTAGCACCAGTGCTATATGCAAAAAAGTTAATGTACAGCCCTGCCGTACATGTCCATTCCACTAAATGCAGATTTGAAGCCCTCGTTTTATGTTTAAACAGCCAGATTGCAATCTGGAGTTAATCACCCATACAATCTTATTCCTAAATGACAAAGTTTCTGCCAGACTATTAAACCTTTGACAAGTACAATCGATGACACTGTAACTCTGAAATCTGAGTTTATGATGCAAGTTAAGCCGGCTCAAACATGCATTTTAGTCTGGGCTTAAGCGTTGTCTGTGAAACTGGGCTTAAGTGTATAAAACACAGGATGAAGAAAAGGCAGTTATCTTAATATTATCTGCTTCATTGTTTCTCCAGATATTGATCAAGCGTTATATCTGTTCAATGAACTCCGGGAACAGGATCCTTTCCGCATCGAGAACATGGACACCTTCTCCAACCTGCTTTATGTGCGGGTGAGAGCTGCTGATGCTTTCTCAATGCATCTTATACATCTTACTATGTATGTTTCTTTTTAAAATGGCTTTAAAATGTTTAATCATAATGCTATAACCCTTTCAGTAAAAATAACTTTTTTCTGATGCCGTATGCTGGACTTCTCCAGTCGTTTAGTCTGCTTAAACCCAGCCCTTTCTTATAATTAAATGCATTCATTTTGAGAGCAACGCCCACATTTCAAAATCCAATCCACAGCCACCTTACCTTTTTTGTTTGTTTGTTTTTTGCAATAAAGCGTTACAGATGTATATGAAAGAAAAGCTCACTACTTTTTAACCGCAACTATAAAAACTCATGCAAGATCTGGTCCTCCTTCCTCAGAAATGTAGTTTTCTTAAGCAGTTAGCACAATACTAAGCAAACACTCATCATTTTCTACCCCTCATGTCGTTCCAAACCCTTTAGACCTTGGATCATCTTTGAAACACAAGATATTTTTAATGAAATAAGAGCTTTCTGTTCTACTAAAAGTCCAAGTAACTAAAACTTAGAAGGTCCAAAAAAGTCATTAAGGCGCTGTAAAACCAATCCATATGAATCGAGTGGTTTAACCCAAGTCTTATGAAGAGACACGATCACTTTATATGATGAGCAGAGATATTTTAGGCTTTTATTTACATCTGCGATGGTCTACACATACATGGAGCATATGGCAAATATAGAAGCTTGTGAAAGTCCTGTACTCAAAGACAAACAGGTTTAAGGAGGATTGGACTGAGATCTTAAAACTGTGTAAGTTTCTGGGTCAGATATTCAAGTTTTCAAGTAAAATAATGAGAGGTTATCTGCTGATATTCCAGGTTTAGTAGGCAACGCTCTGTTAAGATCCAGTGTCTGTCTGTTGTCAGAGCATGAAGCCGGAGCTCAGTTACCTGGCTCACAATCTGGTGGAGATCGATAAGTACCGAGTGGAGACGTGCTGCGTGATCGGTGAGGATGAGGAACCAGCTTGACACGGGAGCTGGGGTTAATCGCTGTACACCTCTGTCTGATTCTCAACCCTCTGGGGCGTTTGTGGATCACACTGGGTTCCTTCACGGTCAAAAGTGACCAAAGCCGTGAAATGCAACTTCTTTTGTTTTCAAGAAAATCAATGTAATGTGTTTTTGTTCAATAATATTTTTTGATTATTATTTAGAATTTTCAGGGGATTTTATGATACTATGCAATATTTATTAAAAAATTTATTAGCTTTTTTCCCACGGTCATTTGCACCGAAAAAATGATTTTCTTCCTTAGTGTTTTTTTGTCTTGTATAAATATTTAATAATTCTTCAATCAGGGTGTATTTACTTGACAGGTAAAATGACTTAAGATATTGTCTTGTTTTCTGATTTTTTTTTTTCTCCAAATTTTGTTAGTTTTTGCTTAAAACAAGCAAAAATATCTGCCAATAGGCTAAGAAAAACAATCTTGTTTAGCCTTTGGATTAAGGTTATTTTTCTTACCCCACTGGCAGATCATTTTGCTTGTAAACGCATCCTGATTCAAGAACTTTTAGATATTAGTGAGTCTGGAGCACAAAACCAGTCATAAGGGTCAATTTTTCAAAATTGAGATCTATGCATCATCTAAAAGCTGAATAAATAAGCTTTCATTGGTGTATGGTTTGTTAGGCTCGGACAATATTTGGCTGAGATACAACTATTTGAAAATCTGGAATCTGAGGGTGCAAAAAAATCTAAATATTGAGAAAATCTCCTTTAAAGTTGTTCAAATGAAGTTCTTATCAATGCATATTACTAATCAAAAATGAAGTTTTGATATATTTACGGTAGGAAATTTACAAAATATCTTCATGGGTATGATCTTAATGATTTTTGGCATAAAAGAAAAATCAATAATTTTGACCCATGCAATGTATTTTTGGCTATTGCTACAAATATACCCCAGCGACTTAAGACTGGTTTTGTGCTCCAGGAACACATTTATACTAGAAAACAAGACAAAAATACTAAGGAAGAAAATCATTTTTTGCAGTGTATGACTGTGAAGGCACCAAGTGTTTTTTTTTTTTTTTTCCCCCGGCCCTTTAACATATCTGGCTCGTGTCCATGTTTATTTTGTGTGTTCACAAAGCTAATGCGTCAAACGTCAGCAAGTGTCATCCCATTCTGATGAAGCAAAATTGAAAACATAATATGTTTAGTTCAGTTCTGACTAAAGAGGCCCCGAGGGTTCAGCGGGATTGTAAAGCGGAGGATGTTATTGAATCATTTTTCCATATACTCAAAACAGTTTGCCTTCCAGTTAGCAGATGTTTGATTTCTTGAACAGGGATGTGAGAAAAAAAAAGAAGAAGAGAAAATCCGGTTTGTTGAGGAAATAGTCTATAATAATGTATCTGTGGAATCAATCAACACGAGCTCTCGTTAGCCTCTTCTGAACAGCGTGTGTTTGGTCGTCCGCTCACAGGTAACTACTACAGTCTGCGCTCTCAGCACGAGAAGGCCGCCCTGTATTTCCAGCGAGCTCTGAAGCTGAATCCACGCTGTCTGGGGGCCTGGACCCTCATGGGTCACGAGTACATGGAGATGAAGAACACCTCCGCTGCCATCCAGGCCTACAGGTATCCCGCTGAAAACCTCCAATCATGATGCAGTGTAAGGTTCATTGAGCCGATCAAATACAGTCCGCATTATTGTGACTACAGGTATTCAAATCAACACAGCTTTTGCACAGCCTATTTATCACATTCAGTTTTATTCCAAACAACTCAGTACTGCTTCACTGAGACTTTTAGTCCAAAAAACATCACATTACATCACATTATTCAGCTTTCTCTAGAAACTGAATGGCATATCACTATGAGAGCAAATTATTCTGCAGCCTCATAGGAGTGCCTAAACTTTTGCTTAAAACTGTGTATATACATACAAACTATCGTTCAAAGGTTTGGGGTCAATACGGGTCAATTTTTTTTTGGAAGCCGGTTAATACTTCTATTCATCAAGGATGCATTAAATTGACCAAAAGTGACAGTAAAGACCTTTACATTGTTAGATAAAATTCATATAAATGCTGTTCTTTTGAACTTTCTATTCATCTGTGAATCCTGAAAAATAAAATGCATCACAGTTTCCACAAAAATATTGTGCAGCACAACTGTTTTCAACATTGCTAATAATCAGAAATGTTTCTTGAGCAGCAAATCAGCATATTAGAATGATTTCTGAAGATCATGTGACACTGAAAATTCAGATTTGATCATTATTTTAGGTTATATTATGTTTTTACATAAATGCATAAGACTACAAATGTTCAAAAACGTAAAAAAATGTACCCACCCAAATCTTTGAATTGTAGTGTGTGTGTATATATGTATGTGTGTGTGTATGTATGTATGTATGTATGTATGTGTATATATATATATATAATGTGACCCTGGAGTACAAAACCGGTCATAAGTAGCATTTTGTAGCAATAGCCAACAATACATTGTATGGGTCAAAATTATCCATTTTTCTTTTATGCCAAAAATCATTAGGATATTAAGATCATGTTCCATGAAGATATTTATACTACAGTAAATATATCAAAACTTAATTTTTGATTAGTAATATGCATTGCTAAGAACTTCATTTGAACAACTTTAAAGGAGATTTTCTCAATATTTAGATTTTTTTGCACCCTCAGATTCCAGATTTTCAAATAGTTGTATCTCAGACAAATATTGTCCTGTCCTATCATGATCCTATATGAATTCAATAATTAATAAATACATTGAAATAAATAAATGTAATACTTTTTTTGTTCTCGTCTCTTAGACATGCAATTGAAGTGAACAAAAGGGACTACCGGGCCTGGTACGGACTCGGACAGACCTACGAGATCCTCAAGATGCCCTTCTACTCGCTCTACTACTACAGAAAAGCCCATCAGCTGAGGTGAAGACGTCACCAGCGTCACTCGCTCCGTGTTCCTCCGCATCAGCTGACTTCTGCTGTGTTTGTGTTCGTTCCAGGCCTAATGACTCGCGGATGCTCGTTGCTCTCGGGGAATGCTACGAGAAACTCTCTCAGCAAGTGGAGGCCAAAAAGGTAAAGCGGCGACTCTTGAGCACTGAAACAGAGTGTGTGTGAGTGTGTGTGTAATAATGCTGCTAACGCTCTGCTCTGACGGCTTCAGTGTTACTGGAGGGCGTATTCAGTCGGTGATGTGGAGAGGATGGCTCTTCTGAAGCTGGCCAAGTGAGTGTGTTTTCCTCAGGAGTGTGTTGTGTGAGTGCTGCTGATGCTTTCAGTGAAACCGTGTGTGTGTGTCTTCAGGCTTCACGAGCAGCTGAATGAATCTGACGACGCTGCACAGTGCTACATCATCTACATCCAGGACATTTTCTCATGTGGTGTAAGTTACTAGATTTCAGTTCTTAAATCTCTCACAGGTTCTCTGTTGCAGTGCCAGACGTCTTACAGCAGCGGTTGACTTCCTTACTCTATTCACTCTAGTGCATGTTCTGTAGGAAATAATGTGGGCAAGGCTCATTCCCAGCTTACAATGTTTGGTTCCCAGAACATTTGCTTTTGGTTTGTAGAATATTATTTTAACGTTAATCTAACATTCCCTTAATGTTCATGTAATGTTCCCAGAATGTTAGTTTTTGGTTCCCAGAACGTTATTTTAAGGTTTGTTTTGTGTTAGCCAGGAAAGTTTTCTTAATGGAAATAGAATGTTAGTTTATGGTTTGTATAACGTTATTATAACGTTCCCTTAACTTTGTAATGTTTTCCTAACATCTTTACTCTGATCTGATCTGTATGGACGCCTAATCAGTATTATAAAAACCATATCTTATTTTTATCTATTGTTTAATTAATAAAAATAATCTGAGCACATCAGCTATCATATATAAGATTAAATCCTTCCATTATGGGGTAAGTTAACATTTTTAACATTTCTTCAGCACCAAAGAAAAGTGACTGCAACACAATGCATTACTCTCATAACTATATTAATTTTAAGTAATCATTCAATAAAGAGATCAATAAACAAACGAGTCAGTCAGCCAGTAAAACGAAATGACCATTAATGTTTAATTTCCACGAGTGCAGTAAATGATGAAACAAACCCACAAAGTTATGATTTCTGTTATCACTCTGTGCTTAATCCTGACTTAATATTGTAATTTATAACCTGTTTGGATTGATCTAATTTCTGTATTTTAATAAATGCTGCATTAAACAAATTTCAGGGCTCTGTATAGTTCATTACACAAAAAAACATCTGCAGTGTTTTCATTGGAAAGATTATAAAAAAACCTGAGAAATAACCATTAGTAAATGTTCTGTATAAATTATTTTTAGGTAATTTTAAAAACAACGACCAGACAACGTTATTTTATGGTTGCTAAAAAAATAACCTAAAAATAACCATTAGTGAACGTTCTCTATAAATTGTTTAGGTTATTTTAAAAACAACCACTAGGCAACGTTCTGGGAACCTAAAAAGAACGTTCCCCTAACGTTAGTATTTGGTTACCCAAAAACACAACCAAATGGGAACACAAAACTAACGTTGGGGGAACGTTCTGTGTTCTGCTGAGGAATGTTGAGGTAATTCTGCGCCTCGGCAGAGTAAGATGAAGACGTGACTGCTGTCTGAAGGGGCAGAGATCGGTGTGGTCTGATGCTGAAGGTGTGTGTGTGTGTGTGTGTGTGTGTGTGTGTGTCTCAGGAGCAGCTGGAGCACGCTGAGGTCAGCACGGCTCTGAGGTATCTGGGTCAGTACTACTTCAAGAACAAGCTGTACGACGAGGCGTCTCTCTGCGCTCAGCGCTGCTGCGATTATAACGACGTGAGTTTCTCCTCATCAGCCCTCTCACAACTCAGGGACGCAAACTCATCGCCTTTCAGAAAAATGTTCGTTTTGAATCCAACTCTGGTCATGTGAGTGATTCGTGTAGATGTGGTGAGTTTTTACAGCACCGGTAGAACCAGCTCAGTTCTGTTCCCGCTCAAATCCAAGGGCTTTCAAACCGGGTTGCCAGGTCTGTGTATCAAAATCAGCTCAAGTGCTGCTCAAAACCAGCCTAATCACACTCCAGGGTAAACTGGCTGCCAAAATCATGTTCCGGTGGGCTCAAAACCTCTTTCCAGGATGTTCCACATCAGGTGGATTTGCAGTCCAGGGGGCGAGGATGTATTTTTGCAGTGTTGAGTATTGTAGCCAATCACAGGCGTCTCTGTTGAAAGCATTGGCCAATCAGAGGTGTTTACTGTAGGTTAGTCACTTTCTTCCACTCTTGATGAGTTTGCATCTCTGAGAACTACTGCAGTAATCCGTTTATTAAATACATTTAAATATTATTTCTGATCAATTAACACTAACTAGAATTAGCAGACTAACATGTTTTTAGCCTATGGTTGAAGGTTGTTAACATCTAGCATGTTTTAGCATGCTGTTGGAACTTAACATGCTTAAACATGTAGCTTAGTGCTGCTAGCATGTTTTAACATTGCCAGAATGTTTTAATGCTTGGCTAGCATAAATTATCATGTCATTGGCATGTTTTCAAATTGGCTAGCGTAATTACACATGCTGCTAGCATGTTTTAGGATGCACGTAGATGTCAGCATGTTTTAGTATTTTTCTAGAAGTTGATGCATATTAACTTTAACACTGTTAACATGATTTAGCATTTGGTTAACATTATTTAACGTGTAGCTAGCATGTTTTAATATCAAGTTGTTGACATTTTACTATGTTTTAGGCAGGTTTTAACATTTTTATATAAGTTGATGGAATTTAAAGACATTGTTAGCATTATTTAGCATGTTTTAATATTGTTAGCATGTTTCAGCGTGTTGATAGATGTTAACATGTTTTAACCTTTTTTTAGAAGTTGATACAATGTTGTAAACATGTTTTAGCATGTCTCTAACAGGTTTGCATATTTTAACCTTTTTTGTAGCAGTTGCTGGTATATCTTTGTTGTTAGCATATTTTAGGATATGTTAGCACGTTTTTTTTTTTTTTAAGTTGATGGTATATATGTTATGTTATTAGCAGGTGTTAACATTTTTATATAAATTGATAGAATGTTTCTAGAAGTTGCTGGGATGTTGTAAGATTGTTAGCATGTTTTTTTTTTTTTGGTAGTATGGTAACGTGTTTTAACGTGACCATATCTTAGACAGTTAGCTTAAAAGCAGAACAGATGACGTGTGTTTAGATTTGAGTTCGTCACTAGTTTAAGCGGTGGATCAGAAGCTACATGATTAGAATCTGTAAACTACAGCAAAGACTACCAGCAGCCACATTTGGAGAAAGATCACTTTAGTTTAATAAATGCCTATTTCTGGCTATTTATTTAATCTTTGTAGCTTTGTTCCATGCTGCAGAAATTCTATCAGAGGCAATTATTAGTGGTGTAACCTGTGGAACTGGTTTGTTAATTACTGGTTTCAGGCGCGAGAGGAAGGCAAGGCGTTGTTGAGGCAGATCTCTGCGGTGCGAGAGCAAGGAGAGCCTTCATCCACAGACCTGACCCTGCCCTGCGTCTTCAACCCACTGCCCAACACCACCACACCAGTCAGGAGAGTGTCTCCACTCGACCTGTCCTCCGTCACGCCCTGACACACCGCAGAAACACTGTAAATAACCCTGTACAGACAACACTGTTATAGCAAATAAACTCATCAAACATTGACAGCTGAGTGTTTTATTACAAAACGCACCCATTACAGTGGAAAGACATTCAAAAGAGACAAACAAACATCTCTAACTACAGCAACCTTCCCAAACGCATGCAAAATGTGCAAAAGAAGAGCCAAAGCAAGAATGTAGTGCTAAAATCTGCATTTGGCCACTTACAAACTGAAGAAAAAAGACTTGCATGTGTATTTGGTGACAACACTGAATTCTTAAAGATTCATTCTCAAACATTTTGAAACGGATGAAGCAGCAACCATGAAAGAGTTTATGAATTAGTTATATTCAGCTTTACATATATTTGGAAGACAAATGGAATCTTGCTTTTACATTTTAATTTGGTATGCATAATATAAAAAAAATTAAATTAAAAACAGCATATAGGGAAAATAAAAAAGGGGGATAATAGCCTTTAGGTTAGTAGTTGGAATCAATACTTCTATCGTTTCTACGTTTTGATTTGCATTGCATAACATATACATGAAAAAAAAAATTAAAAACAAACAGCATGTAGGGAAAATAAAACAGGTAATAGCCTTTGTGTTCAAGGGTTTCTATTGTGAAACCGTCATTTGAAGAGCAAAGTGTGAAAACTCCCATCAAAATAAGGCCCATTTTGCATGTCAAACGGCCACCTGATTATTTTACAGACAGAAATATAAAAACAGTGAGATATAAAAGCTAATGTTTGATGCGGAGCTGGATGGGAGTGGACGGAGGCGAGGGCTGGCGGGAGCGTAACACACGGGTGTACGGTGTGCCCGTCTCGGCCCGCTGCCGCGAGGGGAAGAACGAGCGGAAGAAGGGCCGTTTCTCCGGAGGCTGGTTCTCCACGTAAGCCACAGCCACCCCGCAGCCCCTCTTCTTGCAGGAGCCGGACGCAGTGCTGGATGCTGGAGGAGGCTGGCCGCTCTGTGACCGCATCAGCAGCTCGTCCTTCCTGCGCAGATCTGCTTTGACCAGCTGCAGACTGGTGTGCAGCTCCACCAGCATCTGATCCTACAAACACAGAGCGGGAGGAGAGGGCAGGCCAGAGGGGAAACTACACGGTTAATTTAGTTCTTATGAAATCACACAGATTAGATGAGAAAATCAGCTCAGGAACATCAAGAGGAGGATTTAGATTACAACAAACAGCCTGTTAGTAAACTGAATCAGATTAACGGATGCATGTGACTCTTGTGCACCGTTCTCATGGCATCAGTGGGTTTTGTTAGTAAATATGTTCTGTCTGAATCAGTGTGGAAGGAGTTAGAGAGAGAATACAGGAAGACACAGAGGAAGAGATGTTGGTGTGGCACAGACTAACTATACATCCATTGTTGAAGATCAGTAATATCTCGAATAAATGTTACTTTCCTTTTTATTATGCAAGGGAGCGTTCACAGCTAGCTGTTCATTATACTATTTTAAAATCATTTAATGCACAGCTAGCCGTGGATTATTCTGCTTATACCATGGTCACTTGCCAGCGTTGCTAATGAAGTTTACAGTGAAATATTTGACCGAAAGGGTCAGTTACGGCTCGTTAGCTCTAGCTTTCTGCCCGATTCAAATCAGACACAGATGAAATAGTGAGGTAAGATCACATTTATATGAATTACAGCACTTATTTGAGTTTATATTATTATCGAGATTGAGAGAGAAACAGTTGTGTGAGAATGACCTGCATCTCTCTACAAACACATGAAGCTGAGTTTAGTTACTTAAACAGCCTCATTGCTGAGAAATGTAATATAATATAGTGATTCAGTATCAAAGCTACTTTAATAATAAAAGTTGCATGGCAGCGTTGTGAGTGAAGTGTGTAAAAGCAGCGCATTAACATTGAATGGTGATTAAACTGAATCGGAACTACTTGTGCATTAATGAGCCAGCCAATCAGGATGGAGTATTCAGACAGACCATGGTATAAAACTAATGAGTGTGAGCTGATAATCAGAGCTCAGACGGAGCGTAAGGTTGGATTGAGGTGTGATCTTCAGTGTGTTGTTACCTGTTTGGCGAGTTTGCTGTCGGCAGAGGAGAGAGCGATGCGCAGCTTCTCTCCGTCGGTGTTACGACAGCACGCTCGTTCTCCAGACTGCAGCTTCACACCCAGCATCTGGAGCTCCATCCGCAGCTGCTTCAGGTTCTACACACACACACACAAACAAACACATACATCAGTAATCAACAGTGGAGGATCTGACTCTATGCCATCAAGCGCCCCCTGGAGGAACAAACAGGAGGATCTTCATCTCCCACACAAACACTAGTAGCTAGGCCCATTTCAATAATCAATATATCGACTTATCGCACAATATATGTACATGACCTCAATTTTTGGTGATGCAATATATTGCCCATTATATTTACATAAAAATGAATGTCACCATGTTTTCTCGCAGCTTCTCGTACAAAACGTGGTGTAGTCATGAGGTGCTAGTTCAAATTTAAAAATTGTTTTACCAAAAAACAAAAAAAAGTTTCATCTGCAGATATGGTCTTGTTTAGGGATCTGTGCCTTTGTGTATATGGACATCTGACTGCTAAGTAGTGATTGTGTTTTTCAGCAATAGTGTGCACCCTTAATAGTGACCCTGGAGCACAAAAGCAGTCTTAAGTCGCTGGGTTTTTTGTAGCAATAGCCAAAAATACAAATAAATTCAGGAACAAAACACCATGTTGCTCAGAGACACAAAACAGTGCTGTGGCTGTGTTTGGAATTATTTGTGTCAAAATAGCACAAAAACAGGCAATGTCTAAAACGCAAGTCTCTTAATTAACTTCTTGTTTATTGAACTGTTGTAAAATATCAATATCACATTTGTAATCATGGTCATTTTGGAGAAAAAAAAAAAACAAAAAAAAAAAAACAGAACTCTTCATGTGAAACTGATTAACCATATGAATAAATATATACATTTTCTGCCTCATGTCTTGAATTTGT
>JAFVLL020027407.1:44663-61514 GCA_021397915.2 Tor tambroides
CAAATTGATTTTTAAATTATTATTATTTTAAATTATTGTCCCTGGACCAGTAGTGTACTCTTGTAATAAAGTAGCGGTGGCTGGGGCAGATATTATGTATCAATTCTGCTTAAAAATATGCAATCTAATCCTGTTTACATGAAATAAGCTGCTCCCGAGCAGGTTTAAGCTTACGGACCTGTTGCTATGACAGCAAGTCTAGGATGAGCTTGGAAGAACCAAATGATCCAAGATCAAGCAAAATTGGCAACAATCAAATCCAGCTAACTGAGTTAGCGAGATACGAAGAACGGACCCCAGGTGTGTGAAGTATGTTAAACTTTGTTGAACAACAGGTTTGTAAACACATGCAAAACTGTATTGCACGTGTTACTGTAGCACATTTACTCAAGGCTCAGACCGATTTTTTGTCACACTGTACAGCCCTGACCAAACAGCTCCTCATTTAGCGATAAACTCCTCCTTGGTTTCTCGTCCGCACGGTGGCACACAGAAATGTGTCAACAACTAGGTTTTATCGTTGTTATCATGGGACAGAGAACTGTTACCAGTATATCACAAACGATAAGATATCACCCATCCCTAGTTTGCGATTCTTACCCTTTACGTAAGGATTTCCATGTTTGTCATCGCTGAGGCGTAGCGTGGCTCTCTTGCGGAACTGAAGTGAAGGTGGAGCATCCAGGAGATCGTACAGAAACTCGTTATAGATCTCATAAAACGAGACCCAGACTGAGAACTGGACACCCTGCTCGAGATCCTCCCCACTGCTGAGACACAGGCCGTTCGCCTCCAAACACACGCCATCCGAGTCTGGAGGACACACAAACACACACACTTGCTCAGAAGAAATCTCTAGTTTTAGGTTAGGATTAGGGACAAAATTCTGCATTTGAAATCTTAAACATCTCTAACAAACACAGCTGGAATTAGTCACTTTTTATCAACAGAATGGCAGTCTCTTTGTTTAAGTGGCCTAACATATCAATATTCAGTTCAGCCAAAGTCTGAGCCGAGTGTGAGTAATTCTGCTGTTGTTGTAGCTCAGGCTGGATGTCAGAGAGCTCCTCACCCTCCAGCTGTGTTGCGATGTGGCTGGTCACTGAGAGTCCGCTGACGCCGCTGTCCCAGGACAAACCTGCTCTCAGTCGAGACTGATGTCCAGCCGTGCTTTCCTCCTGGACAAAACAAAGACAATCAGAGATGACCAAGAACAACCTGAAACTCCTGAGGGACAAAAATGACTCATTAAAGGACAATAATTAGTATTATTCTAAGCGTTTTTACAGAAAAATGGCCAATAATGTCTCAAGAATCACAACCTGGTCATAATTCTCTAAATTGTTTAGTATGACAAATATGCATTCATACATTTTTGACATGTTTTAGTTACAATTACTAAAGTTGTATCACTACCTAGAACTAAAACTAACTAGTAACTTTAAAGTTTTTGTTCATTAATTGCATTGATTGCTCTAAAGTATGAGACAGCAATATTTCAGGAGTTTAAGACACATGCTTATTTAATAACTGATTTATTTATTTGGGTTTATGTATATGCTTTATTTATTAAGACTAACAGTTTTTTTTTTCCAAGGCATTATTAGATGCCAGTGTTTCCTAGCTATGCAAAGATTTGATTTCAAAAACAGTATCATAGCTACTAAACTATTTCTTATGATTTTAAATCTGTATTTAACCTCAGAATGATCTGAAAGTAAAAACAGGTGCTAAAGTCTGATTTTGTGGTGGCTGTGCTTCAAAGTTAAATCATTATAATCTTAATTCAAGTGATGAAGGTAATCAGTGTTGAGCACTAACTGTAAGGTTAACCTGCCTGGTTTACATGCTGGAAAACATTAGATATTTAGAAAAGTAATCAGTTACATCACTTTAACGAAGTAATCAGGGTTCCTGCACATTTTCCATTTCAAAATTCCATACTTTTTCAAACCCCGTAGGAACCCCGAGTAACTGAAATGGTTACACTACTTATTACATTTTAACTAGGGTAACTTGTAATCTGTTACATTCTCAAAGTACCCTTCCCAGCGCTGCTCTCTCTTTACCTCTTTGAGCAAAGCGTCCCGCCGCAATTCCTCAGCACGGACCTCTCCCGTGTCCAGTTTACGGACCTCCTGGCTCAGTACAGGCTTGAGGTCCATGGCGGAGTACAGCCGTCCAGACAGCTTCAGGAACACAGAGACTAACGCTCGCGGCAGCAGACCCGCCTCTCCACCAGCACCTGTTCAGTCACAGAGAATATCAACCCATCCAGCTGCACAGAAACATGTGCATCACACCAGTGCTGAATGGCTGTCTTACCCTGTATGGTGTAGGTCTTGCCTGAGTTGGTCACGCCGTAAGTATAGAGGAGCCGGTTCTCTCCACGCAGAACATCTCGCACCATCTCTCTTATGGTGTGATCGTAGACCTCCTGCTGAGAGCTCTGCGGTCCAAAAATCTGCACGAATGAGAAAAGTCACATCCAGAGTGAAGCTTGTCAGTAAAAATAACTTTGTGTGCCTTTATACTAATGATGATTTCCTTCATGGTGGATGCTAGGTGTGTGCGATTTTATATATATATCATAATTGTTTTAACGATGTGCAATTTGACAGAGTATTTTCCAAAAACCATTCAAAACACCTCTATAGAGCGCACGCATACATTAAGTCTAGACTAGTGTGCATTTAGAGTGTGTTCCTTCACTGCATGATTCAGAATGATCACAAATTTAAGACATGGGGACAGAAAATGTATATATTTATACCACTTCATATAGTTAATCAATTTCACATGAAGGGTGCCAGTTTTTTCTCTCCAAAAATTACCATGATTACAAATGTGATATTCGTTTTTTACAACAGTTCAATAAACAAGAAGTTAATTAAGAGACTTATGTTTTAGACACTATATTTCCTGTTTTTGTGCTATTTTGACAACAAAAAATAATTCCAAACACAGCCACAGCACTGTTTTGTGTCTCTAAGCAACATGACGGTGATTCGTTCCTCAATGAATCAATCGCTTAAATGATTCAGTTCAATCACAATGACTCACTTATTAACAGTGACTTGCTGCCACCTGCTGGTGGTTTTAATTTCACATTTAAAGCACCTTTTTATTATTTAAATAATTTCAAATATTAGTATTCAATGTTTTGTTTAATATATCAAAACATTATGCATTTGTAATTGCAGGTTAAATGAATTCATGTCTTGCATTAAACAGTGTGTAAATACATCTAAATGCTACTTCAGACGCAGCTTCTGTGTTTCCTCTGCTGTGCAAAGATGAATTTTGCCGATACGGATTTCATTTGCTTGGTAACAGCCCATATGTCTTAATATTCAAATTCACTGATTAAATGTAAGAATTTCACCTTAAAGATAATGCACACTTTTAGAAAAAAAAAAAAAAAAAAAAAAAAAAAAAAAAAAAAAGGCTTTATACAGGTAAAAATGCCCATAAAAGCTTGTTACGGTAACGGACTACGATACCCAAAATGCAACGTGTTAATTGTGGGAGGAGTCAGTTAAGCAGTTACGCCGAGTGAAATGGAGATAAAATTGAACGCAGGTGTGTGAGAAGTGAGAGCAGAAGGAGAGCGAGAGGAGTGTGAGACTTGTCTGCTGCACAGAGCAAAGCTTTGATCTTTACGTCGAGAGTGAGAGTTTTCGTTATTAAGAGTAAGAAGTTGGAGTTCTTGAAGTTTGTAGATGTTACCGTGTCCAAAGCTTTAACTTTGAGGTTGAGATCTAAGTTCGTCCTGATACCTTGTGTTTATGATATGAAGTAATTTGTGAGATGACTTAAATTTAGTGTTTAAATGTGACTGTTGGTATGTTTTGAACAAGTCAAGTGCCTTAAAGTTCAAGTCCCATTTTTTTTGTTTGATTCAAATTAAAAGAAAAGACAGTTGAAATTGTTAGAGTTTGTTTTGTTTTGTATTGTTTCTGTGACAAGTGACTTTGAGTTACCGGGTATAGTTAGTCTCACTACGTCACAAGCTAAAAATTTAAACTTTTTGAAAAAGATGACTTTCTATCAGTGTGAACTGATCGCCACACAGAATATGAAGAATATCAAAAACGTTAGGAGTCAGTTTAAGATACCAGTACAATAACACGCTCAGCAAAATATCGATTAATTATTGATAAAATCCCAGAAAATATCGAGATATTATTTTGTCACTATCGCACACCCCTAGTGGACGCATTACCTTAGTGAAGGTGAACTTGTGCAGGCTCTGAGCGACGCCTCTCTCTGCACTCTTCATGTTGCGGGAGTCTTTGGGCGCTCGGAGAAGCAGACTGTCCTCAGATTGCACATTCACACAGCCCTGAGGAGCACAAACAGCACAACAAAGACTTCACTGTTAGCCAAACAAGCCCTTCCTTACGTATAACAGTGTTTGACGAGAGCGTGTCAGATTCCTTCACCTGCTCCTCGCCCCGCTCTGCTTCAGTCAGAGGACGGATCCGCAGGAAAACCTTCAGCTTCTCCGAGCCGTCATCAGCGCTGCCTCTCCTGCTGACATCAGGCTTGCTCTGCACAGGCTGCCAGTCAAACAGATGAAAGATGCATTCACATCACAGAGCCTGCGGTACTCACCACTAAACAAGCAGTTTGTGTTGACTTTACTTACAGCTGTCTTTAATGAACAGAATAATTGTGAAGGAGCTGCTTTTGGCAGTGTGATAATCTGAGGCATAAGAGCGCACTGAACAAACAGTCATCATCAGCCTGGGGTGACGATTGAACAATATAGCATAGAGC
Organism: Tor tambroides; assembly: GCA_021397915.2. Lineage (NCBI taxonomy): Eukaryota > Metazoa > Chordata > Actinopteri > Cypriniformes > Cyprinidae > Tor > Tor tambroides. The sequence goes on from JAFVLL020027407.1 coordinate 49,446, forward strand.
GTTATATGACCATATGAATAAATGAAAAGTAGTGCAGTACAATATATCAAACCGCATACTGGACTGAAAGACTGCTATTTTAATAAAAAAAGTCTATGTTTCACCATTTCACTTGATAACCATCATCAAATCATGCACACACAGCAATGCACCAAAAATTTTAACTTTAAGAAATTGACAGTATATATTATACTATAATACAGGCTATTACTATTGTACAGTATAATTAGCTTCCTAAAAATAGTAGTAATAAACATTTTTCATTCATGTTTCCATTTTAACAGTAAACCTCTGTCGCACTTAAAAATAAATTCTTAAAGTTTTATACATTCAATAACTACCATTTGCGATAATAAATTGGCACCAAATCATAAGACAGACAACAAATATAAAACATGCTGTAGATCCCCAGTATTCATGATATTGATTATTAAAATATTCCGTTAAAACAGAATACAGAAATAAAACTGATTTTGAACTATTTTCTATATTACTAGTATGTAGTCTGTTTTCAAATTTACTAGCATCTACTTATAAAATACTAGTACCTATTTCAATAGTGACCACTGAATAGATACTAGTCACTAGTACTTTCATTAGATCCTAGCACATATTCCAATAACGAAAAATACCTATTCCATTGCTACTAGTTATAAACTGACAAGTACTTATTTAAATATTAGTACCTATTTATTACTAATGTTGATTCCAGTCATCACTACTAACTAGTGATATACAAAGTGTTCTGCAACTATGTGTACTTGTCACATGTAATAACCAGTCAGCATGGATACGGTATAGTTTAATTGTTAATCTTACTAGTAACATTAAAAATCTAATGTAAAATACACTAGTAACAAAAAATATCAACTTGTTGGCAATAACAAAAGTAGTTACTGGAACAAGTGCTAGTATAATACAAATGTACAAGTCGCACAAGTAAAAATGGAAAAGTGCTAGTAACATAACACATATTAGTGAATTTTAAGAAATAAGTGTACAAATATCTTGCCCCAAATAAGCCCATCATACCCAGTGTTGCCAACTTAGCAATTCTGTTGCTAAATTTAACAACTTTTCACACTACCCTAGCAACCTTTTCTTCCAAAAGCACCTAGCAACAAATTTAGCTATTTTAAAAATTTTGTTAAGTGACTCAAAGGTTAAAAAATGCACATATTTTCCATCTAAATTACACAAAAAGAGGAAACCAAAGATACCCAGCAGTACACACATCACATGAATTAATTTAGCTGCTATTTGCAGTTGTTCAATTTAATAATAATAATACTAATAGAATAATTGTTCATTTATGATACATCCTGTTAGTAGCTTGTACCTGCGATTGTTGATCAGGTACTAAGACATATAAGACAAGATAAAACATATTCATTATCCATTGTACATTTACATTTAGTCATTTAGCAGATGCTTTTATCCAAAGCGACTTACAAATGAGAAATTGTAACCCAAAAACACTAAATACAATGCGCAATTTAAAATGCAGGTAAAAAACCTGTGAAAAATCAATATGGAAAATTCCTTCATATTAACATAGTAGATTATTGCCTGTTTTTACAGACTGTTCTTAAGAGTGTAGCACACTAACTACCAATACACTGCTTAAAACTATAATTTTTCAGAATGTATAGTTTACTAGCTAATAAAAAAAAAATTGAAAAATGTGTAAGTGTTCAATAATTCTGCTGTTTTTTTTAAAAAAATGCAGTTATTTATATTTTAATATTATGCATATCATTTTACGACCAAACATAAAATATATTTTTTGCTGAGATTTGATGCAGTGACGTCAGCGTGCAATGACATCACAACGTCGTTTAGCAACAAATTGACCTTCCTTTAGCAACTTCCCATGAAAATTAGCTGTCACTGATAAAAGCACTGATCATACCTCTTGAGTGGGAGTTTGTGGATCTGCAGCAGGGGTGATAACAGAGATCTCCGGCAGAGCAGACACAAAGCGCTGGGATCTCATCAGAGCTCCGATATCTGCAGCTGTGGACTCAAACACAGCCCCACACTCCTCCTCATCGGACAGAATCCCGCACGGAGACGCCAGAGCCATCACCACACGCCTAGCCACACAAACACACGAGATCTACCGTCAGGACGACTCTGAATGAACACGAGTCACTCGGTTAGCCAGATAACTGCGTTTCAGTTCAAAGACGCTGTTTTGTGCTGGTTGTTAAACACTGATAAATTATGATATACCTAACAACAAAACACGAGAACAAATGAACAGCATTTCCACAGAAACCTTTATTTTATTGACCTGAAGTTGTGTTAGCTGTTAGCAGCTAGCATCGCATATTCGAAAAGACTCCTGTCATAAATATCCGTGACCTTACCTTGATTTATGATGTCCTCCGGAGGAAAATATGATCCGAACGTAGTTTTAGAGTTATATAAGTGACTCCTACAGCTAAGCTAGAATCAGAACATCTAATCTGGACACAGTTAGTACAGTAACTAACCTAAACATAAACTCATCTGTCCACCTGCATAGCTCACTAACGGTTACTGAGAAATATTCGAACGCCGCGGTCAGGGCGCTCCACCAATCACCGCGCACCTGAGCAACTCCAACTGGCCAATCAGACACGCCGGAGGAAATACTTTACTTTTGATTGGTCAGCGTGCGGTGTTTCCACTCCCTTTGGAGGTGTGGCCAGTGGCATGATTCACGTTTTAAAGTTTTTAGCTAAAACACAAAACATTTGAGTCTCTTAAATATATTTCAAATTAAAATCTGTTTCATTTGGAATCTGGTAGAGTTTAAAAACCCGCCAAACTTGTACAGTGTCAAATTGTATTTCTATAGTCTTTGGTGTGAAACGATGCGGTGTTACAATGTTACAGCTACATGTTTAGCGATACACAATAATCGCAGTCACGTGCCTCGGGATGAAGAAGAGCTTAGCTCCAAATAACATTATTATTTATTAAAATAATATTGTTTAATATGCTTAAAATGCTTTGTAAAAATATTAAGCAAACATCTACTGTAAATAATAGTGTTTAAAGTTGAATAAAATGTTAAGCAGCAGTAGTACTGTTTAATCGACTAGTAAGGCACTTCCCAGATAACTACAGCAAGGTGGCAAAATGTTGTTTTTATCAAAACTGACACTTAAATGTTTAAAGTTGTCTGATCTGCATTTTGATGAAAGCTGACAGCACACTTGGGTGGAGTCTGTGAAACTGAACTAACACTGATTTGAAGTTGATCACAAGTTCAGGCAAGTATTTCTCCATGTTGAATGCTAAGTGGCCGTTCCCTAGCTTGTAATCTACTGGGGGCATGGACCTTCAGGATTTTAGGAAGTCAGGAAAAGGTTTTGAAATGCCCATCATTGTTTGAAAACACCTACTAAAAATGTGATATTTTGTTCAAAATGATGATGAATGGCTCTAACAATAATTAATAGACTGTGAGTCTTTGGTGCTCTCCAATGGGCAAGTATGGTGCAAAAATATGTCAGGGATGGCATAAAACAAGTTTGATGAATGGACATCTGCATCCAAAAAAAATGTATTAAGAAAAAGTTCCAAACTGTAAGACCAATCATGCAGAGATCGAACTACCAATTTTTGGTTGAAAACACCGATAAGAATAAGGTATACTGTAAGTACTCAGTCAGACAAAGACTCAGATGTGGTGGCTGTCATCTCGGCTTTAATAAAGTCTTATATGGACATCTCTGCTTCTTGAGCTTTATTTACAACTTTGAGAAGACCGTTGCTTGCTCCACGACACTAACTGAGATTTCAGTTCTCTCTCCAGAAAGCAATCAACTCATGAAACAATGTTAAATCAGTGTCGATGCATCAACACTAACTGAACTGAATTAATGTTACAAAGTGATGTTCATTATTGCACCTGCAATCGTTGAAACAAAGTTGAGATTTCAACAGAAAATAAATGAAAATGTCATTGAATCAACATTATGAAGAGACATTGGTTCAACGGTACTTTTGCACTTGCAGTTGATATTGAAACAATGTTGAATAATAATAATAAATAAATAATGTCAATGTAATTGAATCAATGTTATGATGTTGATTCTATATCAGTGTTGTTGAATGAAGATTGAAATTAGCAACAACACAAAAATCATTGGTAATTAATCTTACAATGCTGATTCTAAATCACTTTTGTTGAAAATGTCTAAACACGACACAGTGTTGCCCTCTGATGAGTTAACATTGAAACAGCATTAATATTTCAAAAACACTTTTAAAAATTAATTTGACATCTTTCCAGGAGTTGAGTCACTTTATTTTTTAAACAAGATGCAATGTATAATGGATTATTCAAATGTATGGTTCATTCAAACACTTTAAAAAAATTAATTCAATAATGTATCTAATTGCTGTCAACAATACCAAGCTGACTGTCAAACAAGCCTGAAAAACCAAGGAATATAGAGAAATAATAAAGTAGATGTTTTTTTTCAGCTGCTTTACTCGAAGACCCCCAGTGGATCAGAACAAATCAGGGTCTCAAAGTGTAAATCTCAGAAGGTCTCTTGCTTGTCTCTTGATTTCTGGCCTTCTGAAAAAATCCTGTGTAAGCTTATAATTACAGTTTTATCAGAAGCATATATGCCTACAATTATTTTGGCACTAGAACTGAAAATGATATTTTTGGAGACAGTATATAAACTAAATATCTCTCACAAGCTGTTTCACTATGCATGATCTTAGCCAAAAAAAAAGGGTTATTTTACAGAAATGGATAGGAATATGTGTGTGTGTGTGTGTGTGTACTTGTTTGTGGGGACTAAATGCAAAACCTGTGGTCCCCACGAGGGAATAAAATTATTAAAAATAGTAAATGATGTTTATCTGAAAGTGTAAGAATGCAGACAGGTTTTCTGTAAGGGGTAGGTTTAGGGTTAAGGGATAGAAAATATTGTTTGGTCAGAATAAAAGTAATAGAAGTCTATGGAAAGTCCCCACAATTCACAGAAACAAATATGTGTGTGTGTGTGTGTGTGTGTGTGTGTGTGTATGTGTGTCTGTGTGTGAAAATATTCAAATGTAAACCCCTTTGTAATCATTAACATTTTCTTAAGTACACTGTAAAAAAAAAAAAAAGTTGAGCAAACTTAAAAATTCAAGGCAACAAGCTTCAGCAGATTTTTGAGTTTTCTCAACTTGTTGTTTTAAGTTTATACAACAAAAGCTGAGAAAACTCAAAAATCTGCTGAAGCTGGTTGCCTTGAATTTTTAAGTTTGCTCAACTTTTTTTTTTTTTTTTTACAGTGTAGCCTAACTGTAATTTAATTTACACATTTTTACAGATTAGTTTTGTAATTAAATTACGTAACTCCGTTACCTGTTACTAGTTACTCCCCTGTGTGTGTAGTCTATAGCCTAAACATTGGAAAAGACAGATATAGGCTTCATTTCGAAAAATACACATATTTACAACAATTTATATGCATTTAAGTTTTTGTTTTAATATTGAGGAAGTAAAGTTATTTCTTAGTTGATCAGACATGCAGGCTAATCTGCTGGCATATGCCTGAAAACATGACAATTCATTAAGTAATGTCAAAGTAAAATAAATCTCACAAAATATATGTTTAATGTGTTAGTGGGTCTACATGGCCTAATAAACCTTTGATTGATGATCAAAAACTCATTAATCAAAAAAGCTGAAAGATGTTTCCGTCTCTGGCTGGTTGTCCATCAGTGAGGTTGAAATCAGATTTGGAATCTCATACCCAGGACCTGCAGGGGGAGGAGGTAATTATCCAAAATATACTATACAAAGATGATTAAACAAGGTGGTTTCTACAGAATAAATGAAGACCACTGTTAATGGTGTTTCCAGCACAAAAATTGCTCGTGCTGTAGGTAGGCTATACGCACATTATAAATGATCTAAGCATTCAACATTGCATGAATTTTAAAATCAAAACCAGGGAAATCCCTGTATGAGCTGATCTGCATCTGAGTGCATTCACATAACATCTGTAGCACGACTCACCTCCTTGTTCTCTTGGTCTCTTCCGACCGAGTCGATCAGCCGTGTAACTCAGGTATTTTTTGATTTCAGTTTCACAGTCACCCCTGTTTACACTTCGTCTGAATGCAGCATCTGATAGAAGAAACTTGATGATAAATTAATTTGAAATTCTCAAGCGTTTGTTGTATATACTTCATACTCGGCTGTAAATAGTTTGTACGTTCTTTAGGTCAAAGTTGTCTCAGCATTCTTTAAATAAATTGTATTTCTATGCCTTTGTTTTGATTTGAAAGTAAAGGCAACTGCAGACAAAATCCAAACATTCTTGGTTTGTGTGAAGTGTGTATTTACCTCTGATCACATCTGTTAAAATAAGCTGAGAGAAGGGCCGTTTGTCTCCTCTGCCCTGCCAGTTGAACTCCTTAGCCAGATCGTCTGTTAGGACTTGCTGCATTATATTCTTAATCACATCCTTTTGCCCAAAACCTCCAAGCCCTGACAAATATTTCACCTGTGAAGAAATGTTTTATATGTGAGTCTAAGTAGTCAATCATCACTTTGAAACTGTCGAATATTTTGTATAATGATATAAAACTATACGGTTGTAATAGTCTGCCTGGACTATTTTTCTTAGTAGAACCTAAAAAGCTTTTCTAAGAGAGATAATGAAATTGTTTTGATTACATTTAAAATTTCTTAATTTGTTTAACTGGTAAATAGCGTCATCATGGAACTAGATAAAAAAAGTTGGCTTGAGAAAGCCTGACCAGAAAGTTAGAAAAAGTTTGAAAAGTTTAAGTTAAAAAAAGTTTAAGCTTAAAAATAGATAGATAGATAGATAGATAGATAGATAGATAGATGCTAAAGACTTCAAAGTGGTTGCTAGGGTATTCTAGGTGGTTGCTAGGATGTTGCTATATGTGGTAGCTAAGGTACTCCGGATAGTTGTTAGGGTGCTGCTATATGGTTGCTAGGGTACTTGGAGTAGTTGCTATGACGGTTGCTAGGCTAACTGAGGTGGTTGCTAGGGCGTTGCTATGCGGTTGCTCAGGTACTTGGGATAGTTGCTAAGGTGGTTGTTTAGGGTACCTGAGACAGTTGCTAGGGCGTTGCTATGTGGTTGCTAGGGTACTCGGGATGCTTGCTAGGTTGTTGCTATGCAGTTGCTAAGGTAACCAGGTCAGTTGCTAGGGTGCCTGGGGTGGTTGCTAAGGTGTTGCTATGCGGTTGCTAGGATACTCTGGGTAGTGTCTAAGGTGTTGCTATGTGGTTGCTAAGGTATCCAGGTCAGTTGCTAGGGTGTTGCTATGCGGTTGCTAGGGTACTTGGGTGGTTGCTAGGGTGTTGCTATGTGGTTGCTAGGGTACTCAGAGTGGTTGCTAGGTTGGTTGGACTAGTTGCTAGAGTGTTGCTATATAGATAGATAGATAGGTAGATAGAGTCAGATTATAGATAGATAGATAGATAGATAGATAGATTCCAGTACTGTTATATATATTATATATATATAAAATTTTATTTATTATTATTATTTTTAAATATATTTTGTAATCATGACCAAATGAGTGTATACAGTGTCCCTCTAAATATTGCATAAATGCTGTGAGGACTCACATATTTTTTCCGTGTTGTTGCGGTGTTGAGCTCTCTTTCAGCCCTGGCCACATCTTCAAAGCTTCTAAGAGGCAGTTTTAGGTTTGCTTTAATGTATTTTGAAGGCACGCTTGTACTGCTGGGGGCTTCAGAAGCTGGGTTGTCTTTTAGTAGTTTCTTTAACATGGCAGAGTTTTCCTGAACCGTGCTCTTGATGTCTCTCAGCATTTGGATGATTTCAGCTTTGTCTGTTGTGTAAAATGAGTTGAGCTATAATTATATAAAAAAAGAGAAAATAAACTTCTCATATTGATTATGTCAAAAGAACTTGACTCACCATCAGCTGACATTCTGGATGTAGATGCAGGAGGAAGTGGCTGATTATGTGACATTCCTTGAGTGCTTTCAAGTCTTTGTCTTTTTAGTATTCCAGAGAATCCAGTGGCTAGTAGATACGTCCTTTATTTGAAAATAAACAATGCTTACGAATTAATTATTTAGCTCTTTCAAAGGTCAAATCTTTTGAAGGATTTTATTTTTTTTTTGGAACAAAATGCAAGTCTGTTACTTGCCGTTCTTTCTGTTCTTTGAATTCTTTTTGCTCCTCTTTTGCCTTCTCAAACGTGACTGCAATAGAATAAGCATTGTTTAAATTACATCATTTGAGAACTCATTACACAGTACAAAATCCTAAATTAAACATTTATTTTCAAATAGTGACCATTACCATATTCTCTGTGAAAGCTGATGTTTAGTTTCTCCCATGGTTTCCCTCCTGTTTCAGGCTTGAGTTTGTTCTGCACAGCTTCCATGCACTTCTCTGTGGATTTGAATGGAGGCCAGTAACATTGTTTCTTGTCTAGGCTCAACCAGTTTGATGCGACCACCATCACCTCATCTGAGACTTGCAAGGTAACAACTGCATACATGGTCTGCCTTGAGAGGAAAAAAAGAAAGAGAAAGGGAACAAAAACAAGACAGCATTTAGCTCTGATTGAAAAACATACTCAGTTTTTTTTGCGGGCCTTTTTATGCCAGGACAGTTGAGAAGAGACAGGAAAGCATTGGATACGCTGTATGTCAGCGCACTAACCACAAGGCTATTGGCACCAACAAATATACTCAATTTTATAGTAAATTGGAAATTTGACCAACCCAATCCTATAAAGTTGAAAAAAAAAAAGTATTTCTATATTGGCAGAAAGTAAATTAATGATGATCTGACTGGTCATCTTTTTAATTTCCTAAATTACAGTTATCATTTTCCCATTATCTAGAACAATGGTTCCCAATGTGGAGCCCTTCCAACATTGCACATTTTGCATGTCATCTTAATCAAACACACCCGATTCAGGTCAGCAGCTCATTAGTAGAAACTTTAAGACCTGAAATAGTTGTGACAGACAAAAGTCTGAAAATGTGGTCTTATGGGGGCTTTCACATTAGCAATTGTGACCCTGGAGCACAAAACCAGTCATAAGGGTCAATTTTTCGAAATTGAGATTTATACATCATCTGAATAAATAATCTTTCCATTGATGTATGGTTTGTTAGGATAGGACAATATTTGGCTGAGATACAACTATTTGAAAATCTGGAATCTGAGGGTGCAAAAAAATCTAAATATTGAGAAAATCACCTTTAAAGTTGTTCAAATGAAGTTCTTAGCAATGCATATTACTAATCAAAAATTAAGTTTTGATATATTTATGGTAGGAAATTTACAAAATATCTTCATGGAACATGATCTTAATATCCTAATGATTTTTGGCATAAAAGAGAAATGGATAATTTTGACCCATGCAATGTATTTTTGGCTATTGCTACAAATACACCCCAGCGACTTAAGACTGCTTTTGTGCTCCAGGGACACAATTTTGGTATGCACCTGGGTTCGTCTGATGTCAGAGTTTGGTTTGTTTGGATAATGTAAACGCCGTTTTCTGAACTCAGGTGCACACCTGCGAGCCGTACACGAGTCTGGCTAAAAAGGTTGACCTGGAACGGGTTGTTTCTGATGTGAAAACAGTCGTACATCACGGAAGTGAACTGCTATTGATGACATATGAGTTGGTCAAACTGTGTATTTCTGTGTTTTCTCACACACTTTCCTGACAAGTGTGATTGACGCACTGAAAGCAGAGAGGACTTATATCTCATTTTGGCTCACCTTCAACAGAAACTGACTGCCATGTTCACTTGCCCCTTGGCATTACATTTGTGACAAACAGATGCATGTTCTGTGTTGGCCATTTGGAAACCAAACCAATTTTTTTATAAGCTTAAGTTCAAAAGTGAGACAAGCAAGCAACGGTATCCATGCATTTTGTCGTCTTCTCCTGCATAGTCATTACATAGCGCCAGGGGTAAACAGCTGCTTCTCCAATCACGCAAATGTATTGTGGTTCGGAACCAAAAAACACTGTGTGAACACAATCACACAGCAGCTGAACTCTGGTTCAGACCAGGCAATCGAACCAAGTTTGAGAGCATGCAGTGGGTCCTTAAAAAGTCCTAAATTTAAAAATGTATATAAGTCCCAAATTTAAAGTCATTAAAGTTTGAAATATCTTAAATGGTATAAGCACATTCAGTAAAATTAACATTCAGGCTAAATGTGATTGTCATAAACTTCAAAAGATGAGGATTAGATTAAATACTTGAGCATTTCATGTTTTAAAGTAGAAACACAGCTCTCTTTCATGTTCTACAGACTCCTGAATTCAAAGTACTTCATGCAGGCAATGAAAAGTCTATATTTCTGGCAAGCAATCGCTTATGATCTGTTGATAAATTTTGACAATTACTTAATGGTGTTCGCACCTGCAAACTCATCACCTTTCTGTAAAATTCTGTCATTGTCCTGACACTGGCCATTCCCATGATTCATGCAAATCATGCAGAGTTTGTTTTTTGTGTTGTGTTCAGAATGGTTTTGATGGCATTACAGGGGTAACCAGAGAAAAGCTCTATTTCTGCTGTTCCATAATCTCCTGTAAGAGAGTAAATATGCAATTCCATTAAGCCTGTCTGCTGTTTTGTTCACACTAATGCAGGGGCGGTTCTAGGGTGGGCCCAGGGGGTTTACTAATTTACTAATTAATTTCTGCCTTTGCTTCTGCAGTGCTTAGCCCCTTAATTGCTGCTTGCAGTTATATTTGTGAGTTAAGATCAGAGCACTTTTTTTTTGAGTAATCAATGCAAAAATGCAGTTATTTATAGTAAAATCATTTAAAACTACAAAAACAAATGATTTGTGTTATGAAAACATTTGTGATTGTCAGCACTGGCCAAGTATATAGACTATAAACACATTTCTTTGGAATGAATGGTGCAGATTCTTAATAGGACATAACAACAAATATATAGGTTAAGCAGAAATGATCTTTGATTGTAAAAAAAGCATGAAAGGCTGCAGTGCAAAGTGTCACAAAAGCGCTTGATGAAGTGCATGAAGATGCACTTTAAGCCAACATCACTTTTTTGAGTCTGTGGCCAACCTCGTTCAATAATGAAACAATTCGAGCACGAAGAGAAGAACAAATCAGCAAATGTGATCTGATTCATGATCCATCACCCTCCACTGAAACGTCTTCTTCCTTATGCTCTTCAGACACTCTACTAGACCAACTGGCTTGCGATTCGTCCTCTGTGTTATTCACAAATGCTTCTGTGTCTCAATCTTCATCCTTAAACTCATTCCCTACACCCTTTAATTGTTCAGCATTGATATTTCCATGCACTGAATAATTCCTTAAAGTAAAATACTTCTTTAGCTCTGTTTCTCGCAGCAGCTATTACTTCCCCAAGGTCCTCAGATTGGGTGCAAAGTATCACGCTTTCTTTGAAAAGCAGAATATAATGCTGTTTTAAATGTCCGGCTAATTCAGAGACAAAGCGTTTCAGAGCCGGTGTAAGGAGAACTGGGGTCAAAGGGCAGCAGTTTGTCTCTCTCAAATGAAACATCTACAGATTCAGTATCTACTTCTGGTGCATCTCTGAGGAGGTTTTTCACAATGAGGAAATCCTGATACAGGTTTGGGTTTGACTGTTTTTTTTTTTTTTTCTGTTTTGAGTGTTCATTTTGTTATTATTTTGTTGTTGTGTGTTTAGGTTAGCAATAATTATCGCCGTCATTAATAATAACAAACAAACGGTTTGTAATTATTTTTTACTTGACATGCTTTCTGTGTTCTGCGATATTTAACAGTAGCATACAAATGTAATGTAATGTTATTTTACAGCTGCCAGTAACATTTTTTTTAAGCGGTCGCGGGTTCATTTTGTTAACTGTCGCTATAGAAACGGATAATCCCCAGTCCGAGGACGTGACGTCACACTCTTATAGGAACGCCCCCCTGGAGGGCAAAACGCAGCTTTGCTCCACTGACCGCCAGCTATTTTTACGCAGTTTGCATTAAAGGTGCCGTTGGAGATCTCGGAAAATGCTAACTTTAGCCTGATAGCACTGAAAG
>JAFVLL020027408.1:0-20889 GCA_021397915.2 Tor tambroides
CTTGTTACATGCTCTGAGTAGTACTGTACCTTAAAAAGGATATTTCTCTTACCCTAGAAATTAAGATTTCTTTGAATTCATAAATAATCAATACTGAGCGATCACTAGACGACCTGATCAATTGATTGTACTGCAAATTCTGCTTTATTAATTCTATTAACTAACTTTAACTAATTCTATTAACTTATCCAAATATTATAATTAATTATAAAGAGTTATGATTAATTATTAATATTCCCCCTCGAGCTAAGATTACTACACAAGATATCCTTTAGTTCTTTGGTTTCTAGTTGATATGTTATAAATTATTGAACATTAATGCACACCTGAAAGAGTTAAATCATTTTTCAAGAATTAAATTACTAAACTTAATCATCATGTTCTAGTGTTTATTTCATGACATTTTTCAGGTCCATAGAATGCTTATGTCTTTCTTGATTTGTATTCTATCATCATGACGTGTTATGATAAAGTGAGGTTTGTTGACACCAACATTGCTTAGTTTTTTCTGTAGGCTGACTGTTTGGCTGTATGCTTTAGATGTGTGTGGGGTCATTTGTCTTTTAATGTTAATGTAGAATTGAGAACAAATCCTGTATACTCTCACGCTTGACAGCAGACAACAAATCACTGAGTGTTTTGAATTTTGTATATTGTTTTTAATTTTTGTGTATGTATATACACATCAATGAATATTTATAATTATTCACATTTTTTCTGTGTTGTCAGGTTATTTTACCCAGATCTCCACACTGGCAGATGTTCAGGAGAATGTGATGGAATATCTGCATGTGCTCAGTCGGCCAAAGGTCATTGATCGAGAGCATGACATGGTGTGGACAGAAGCCTATGTTGATAGCACTGTAAGTGGCAGTAGTATGGTAGTGGGGTATTTAAGTGTGGTATCCACATATAAATCATTGTTAACCCTTTGAACAACATGCAAACAGAGAAGAGTATTAAAAAGGGTGGTGGCTATACGTAGCATCAAGTGGCCTAAGGAAAGATGGGAAGTGCCTCATTGTAAACTTGAGAAATGCTTCCTGACTAGTGGTTAGGCCCAGCCACTACAGAGAAATTGTTGGCTGTGTTACAGGCTTACGAGGCTGACCTGCTGAAGGAGTTGAGTGCCGGCAGGGGCCTCCGGGGCTCTCATGTATGGCTAAAACTGTCTCACATTAAGGACAAAGAAAAAAGCTTCTCTGCTGGACAGCCCAATGTCATCATCTGGCCTGTTTGGTGATGCAGTCAACACCATTGTAGTCAGGTTTCAGGGGGCTAAAAAGCAGTCAGATCTGTTCCGGGAGTTTATTCTTCCCTGGATCCAGGAGCTGGTGGTATCTACCAGACAGCCCTGGCCTCCTCCTTGCTCCTGCAGAGAGGAGCAGAAGGCTAGTTGGCAGCTTGTGTCCCTCCTTGGAGGGAAGAACAAGGGGAAGACCTGAGACCAAGGCATCCAGGTTTTCTTTGGCAAGCCCCTTTGAGAGAAATTTACACCAATACATTGTGCTTTCTCTCTTCACAGACACCCTGTTGAGACTGTTCCGCTAACTCCACCACCTCTGTTGTTTTGGGGTGCAGTGGTCTCCAGCGGGGTTTCTGCCCTGTCTTCACTCATTTAGAGTAATCAAGTTTAGTTGCTTTCTGCCAGTCCACTGTGGGGCCATTCACTGAGAAGGCCCCCATCTTCCATTACACTTCTTCTTGGAACTGAGGGGCTATCGTGTGTAGGTACAGACAGACAATATATTGGTAGTCTCTTACGTAAATCACCACTCGTATAAATCACCATAAATCATAAATCACTCTTTCAGTTCCATTAGGGCTAGATGCCATGGTACAGACGTGGCAGAGGCTGCGTCTGTACGCCTTTTCCCTGATCACTCTGGTCCCGGAGTTCTAGCCAAGGATTGCCAAGCGGGAGTGAGATTTGCTACTTGTAGCTCCGTTCTGGCAAACCTGAGTATGGTTCTCAGACTTAGTGTCTCTCCTGGAAGGCTTTCCTTGTGTGATTCTGACCGTACATTTGGTCACCATTTCAGCTTGCCACATTCACATTGAAGGAGCCTCTTTGGAGAAACATCCCCTTGTGTCTCATTGCATGGTGCCAAACAACCAAGGCAAATCTGCAGACTTCTTTCCTAGGATGTTGCTATAGTTCTGGAAGTGTTATTAGAGGCTTCCTTTGAGCCCTTGGAATCAGCCTCGGAGAAGTTTCTGTTTGTCAAAGTAGTTCTCTTAACAGCAATAACTTCGCAAAATAGGGTAAGGGATTTGCAGGCCCTGTCAGTTGCCTTTCCCTGCCTAGATTTTGTTCCTGGACTGGTCAAAGTTATTCTGTACCCTAGGCCAGATTATGTGCCTAAAATGCCTTCATCTCCCTTTCATCCTGTCGTTCTTCAATCTTTCTGTCCTCTGGTAGGGCAAGAGATGCTGCACAGGTTATGTCCAGTTAGGGTTAGCTTTATGGTCTAAGGTTCACTTAGACCAACTCGAAAAGACCAACAAGTAGGTGGGCAATATGTTAATGTTTCATGTTTGCGTCAACATGAAACGGCTTGAGACTCGTTTTAAAAACGACTCTTTTCAAAATGATTCAGAGTCGACTCTTTTTTTTTTTTTTTTGAGAGACAATAACTTTATACACGGTGCACTTTCAGATTTAAAACTTTGCAGGATGTTTTCATTCACTTAGAGCTGTGTTACACTGCATGAAAGGTAATTTTCAAAAATCTATAATGGGGCATTTTAACAACCTCAGAGCTTACAAGTTTGTTTTTAAAGGTTTATCAGTTATTGGTCAAAACTATTTCCCTGTGGAGAAAATGAATGGAGCTTTACCTCTCCTTTACTTCCATATACAGTACTGTGCAAAAGTTTTAGGCCACTAGTATTTTCACCAGCTAAAAAATAGTTTTAAGTCAGTTATTTCTATCTTTTGCTGTAATGTGTCAGTAGTACATATCAGTTTACACTTCCAAACATTCATTTTGCCATTAATTGTAATAATCCAGTGAGCTTTTTGAAGGAGTCTGACAACAGCCAGTGCTCCACACGGAAATCTGATCTTATCATCATCCAGTCTGTCTGGAATGACATGAAGAAACAGAGCAAACTGAGACAGACTAAATCAGCGGTTCTCAATTCCAGTCCTCGCGAAGTGGACATCACAGGATATTCCGCCATGATTTCAGTTCGAAGCAAACGAATGTTCCATTCAAAGTGCAAGTGTACGAGACGTGAATTTAAATTGTATATGTTTACAGAGGTATATTTTGTCACACTCGTCCGTGTGTGAAGACGTTGCGCAGCGCAAATCCATGAATGAATGTTCCAAAGTGAAGTAAACTTCAACGGATTTCCCCTGCTCAGGGAGAAGGGAGCAATGAACACTGTGTAGGGAGCATGTCAATCGGAACACAGTTCATGCACGGAGCTCACTTCTAACGATTAACAGATTATCTGAATCAGGTGTGTTAACTAAGAGAGACATGCAAAATATGCAGAGTGGGGGGGCGCGAGGACTGGAATTGAGAACCGCTGGATTAAATCCAGAAGAACTATGGCAATGTCTCCAAGATGCTTCAAGAGACCTACCTGCAAAGCTACCTGGAAAATGCAAGTGCACCTAGGGAAAAAGCTGCCTTAAACGCAAAGGATGGTCACACTAAATGTTGATTTAATTTAGTTAATAGAAATTGATTGACAAAGAAAATATATTTTTTTATATTATTTTTGACAGCATCTTCATTTTACAGCATTTTTACAAAAGTGCCTAAAACTTTTAACAGTACTGTAGCTTTGCAGGTATGTTTCTTGAAGCATGTTGGTGGCGTTGCCACAGTTCTTCTAGATTTAGTCTGTCTCAGTTTGTTCTGTTTCTTCATGTCTTTCCAGACAGACTGGATGATGATGAGATCAGATCTCTGTGTGGAGCACTGGCTGTTGTCAGATATTTCCTACTGACACACTTCAGCAAATAGAAATAGAAATAGAAATAACTAACTTAAAACCAGTTTTTAGCTGGTGAAAATACTAGTGGCCTAAAACTTTTGCACAGTACTGCATATTTCAGATACAGACACCACTTTAGGAAGTAATGACCAGGAGCATAATGAGAAGTTGTAATATATGTGCGCACACTCATTTGAACGTAGTTTGTCTTTTGTCTTTGTAGCGTCCACAGGCTCAAAAGGTAAAGGTTTAATTCACATTTTGATTGTGATTTAATGATGTTTCTACATAGCACATTAACCCATTACGTGGATTTGCTTTGTTACATTATATTGTGAGCAGTTTTCATTCTTACTTTTTTTTATGTGAAGACATTGTGTAGTCTATATCACACTGCCATATGTGATGTTACATTCATCTGTGCACTCAGAGTATCTGTATTTCAGTTAGTGGCAGTCTTTGTATGTGTTGGCAGAGACAGAGATGACTTGACCATACTTACACATCAGTCCATTCTTTACAAACACTGGTAGCCATAAAATTACCATAAAATTCTGTTGCTTATGTACAACATTCTTAAAAGTGAAACACTTCATTGTCTCATTGATTTACTAGTTTGCCTAAAGGATGTACCTGAACTTTAGTTTCTTCAAAACACAATATTTTCTTCCAATCATTGTCACGCTCTGCTATTCTGCTGGCGGGACACTAAACTAAAACTATTAAAAAATGATCATACTGTAGGTCCCTTCAGTAAGCTGACCCTTGTTAAAAAATAGTAAACTTCAGCATACCTTTAAAAAGAGTACTTATTGTGGAAATAATATATTTAAAAAAAATAAAGAATAAATTTATTATAAATGTAGTTAGTTGAATTTAAAGGTGCCATAGAATGGAAAACTGTATTTACCTTAGCATAGTTGAATAATAAGAGTTATGTACATGGAAACGACATACAGTGAGCCTCAAACACCATTGTTTCCTCCTTCTTATGTAAATCTCATGAATAAAAAAGACCACTGAAAAATAGGCAAATCAGAACATAACACCGACTGTTACGTAACAGTCGGGATCACTAATAGTTACGCCCCCAACATTTGCATATACCCGCCCATGTTCTAGGCCAGCCACCAGCCGAACCATCAGAAGTTCTGCAGGTATTGTGAAGAAACAAGCGAGGACAACAGCGAAAATGGCAGATCATGGAAATAAATGTTATGTTCCAGGCTGTGCAGGGATGGGTTGGTGTCTGTATTCAGAAAGGCACGGAAAGCAAATAACGCATTCTAATAAAATAACGTGAGCCACTAAAGGGACATGGTTAGCTGCTTGCTAGCGATAGCCTGTTACATTACAGATTTCACTTACCACATAAACAGAGTAAGGAGAGATGACTGAGGATGATGGCGAATGATTTACAGATCCTGAGCACCACTGACAAGCATCTGATCTT
Source organism: Tor tambroides (assembly GCA_021397915.2). Classification (NCBI taxonomy): domain Eukaryota; kingdom Metazoa; phylum Chordata; class Actinopteri; order Cypriniformes; family Cyprinidae; genus Tor; species Tor tambroides. Next base: position 5,408 of record JAFVLL020027408.1, read on the forward strand.
GCAAAATGTGTGGTAAGTACTGCCGCTCCACAGTATAAACAGAGTTTGTGCAATTGCGAATATCGAAAGTGAAAGTAAAAAGCGATCGTGCATTTGAAAGCAGTTTCAATGCCCTGCATATTAATAGCGGCTCCCTGAAGCCCGCATTTTATTTACTGTATAATTACCCAACGATATAACTGCGCGAGAAAGCATTGAAATATATATTTTCCTCCCTGTGTTTCATTCCTGCTGTGAGCTACTGAAATGAGCCACACTGTGAAACAGCCAATCAGAGCAGAGCCGCACTGTGAAAACGCCAATGAGAGCAGAGCTCAATATTATTATTCATGACCCTTCCAAATAAGCCAATAACAGACCATTTCATTCTAGGGAGAAATCCTAGGGTTGTAAATGCACATGTAAAACCGTTTCTGGAGATTTTTTTTTACCTAAGCCACATACCTTCTATGTAGATATCAGAGAACAATTTAAATTATTGTAAAAATGCATTCTATGGCACCTTTAAGAGTGTTTTTTCACTTAAGTAGATTGTTATGTAATTTCATAATAATTTAATATGTCAGCTCAGAGGTCAGCTCTGATAAAGACCATGAAACTTCTCTGTTTTAGAATGCATATTGAGCATCAGTCAACCATATGATCCAAAACTGGTTTCAGTGACATATCTGATGACTAATTGTGTGATTTATTCAGTATCATAGACAATAAGCATGAGTGTTTGGATGATGCTATGAGTGTGTGTAGTGTTCTCAGAGTCTGAGCTATTGTTATGCTTCCAAATTCTCACCATAAGCCGTGCAGTCATCCATCATTTTACAGCCCATTTACTCCTCCAGAGACATTGAGAGAGCAGAGTAAATAAGGGAAGAATATATATGACAGTTTAAGCTGATTTGTCTTTCTTCCACTGATCCACAGCTCATTGCCCCACTTCCGACGTCTTGTGAGAATGTATGATTGTGACTTTTGGATGTTTACAGATCATGAATTCATGAAATGAGTTATTGTGAATGTGTAATTGTGCGTGAATCGTCCATATGCATGTGTGTTGCTGCAATCAGAGAAGCAGGCTGTGATGTTTCTGATTTAGATGCAGATGATGAAGCTCTTCTCCAATTCAGTCTCTGCCATCAGCCACAGTCCCTAGCAGCTGAGCCGCATCCATCCACACCTGAGCATGAGGTCACATGATCTGAGTGCACATGAGTCTCTGCGTTCAGAGATTCATTACCATTTTATCACAGATTTCATATTATTCATGTGAAGTTAATGTAGTGTATTCTTTATTGATTGTGTCCGCTATTATATTTGCTGTTGCAGTGTTACCCTCAGGTAATGTCTTCTTTATTATAATTATTTATAACTCTCATAACATACAGCTCACATAATATTAAAAAACAGCTTTTTTATTTAATTCTTATTTTTTAAAAAAATTTTTTTAATTTTTTTTTTCTTTGAAGATATTGAATTGATCAAAAATCATTTAAAATAATGTTAAGAGTGATCATATAATGGCTTTTTGTTTTGTTTTTGTTTTTTAAGAATTTTGACATTCTGAAGTTCATCGCACATTATTGGGGTGGGAAAAAGATGGGATGGGATGGGTGTTTGCAAAACCTGAAATACACTACCCTAGGTAGTTTCCAGATGAAATGTATCTGTACACACAGTGGCAATAAGAATGAATTTTATTTTCTCCAGTACAGTTGAAGCAACAATAACAACAACAACAACAACAATAATAATAATATCGCGTTTGGTCTCGTTCTGTATCGCGTCCCTTGTCAGTGTCTGCGCTTGCTTGGCCATTTGTTGTGATTAACAGGAAAGTGTGTTCAGCTGAATTGGAGTAGTATTTTGTTAGACAGGTATAAAAAAAGCTTAGTTTACCGCGGTAGCGGTCGCGTGAAGACCGAAGAATGTAAAGACCATCGACTCTACCGTGCGACTCAACCGAGCAGGGACACCGGCAAAGGATATAAGTATCGCTTTTTATTTCTCCTCTTTCCTACTACGTGTTTCACTTCTGTTTAAGTTTTTATAACCATTCTTACTATGTGTAAGTAAGTTGTTGTTGTTGTTGTTTTAAAACGTGTTTGGCTCAGTGTTATTTTTTTAGGATTACTGATAAACTAATGTAGTTTGATTTGTATTTGTTATCTATTTTAGTTTTAGTTACAGTTGTAGTAATGTCTTTTTATTAGTTTTTATTATGTCTGTATAGGTTGTTTATTAAGTTTTAGTTTTATTTGAGTTATTTTAGTACTTCATACTACATGAAAATGAAATTATATATATATATATGTATATGTGTGTGTGTATGTAGTTGTTTTTTGGTGTTTGGCTTAGTGTTATGTTAGAAGCATTATTATACTCACACATTTTGTTGTTTTAATATTTTGAATTGTTTTAGCTTTATTTATTTTTTTTGTTTTCATTTAAATGTTTAGTTTTGAAATGTTGTTGTATGCATTTGTCATTTTTATTTAATTTCTTTATTTTCTTAAATGTGTGTGTATATATAGTATTTACAGAGTTTTAACTTTTAGTTTTAGTTACTTTTTCTTATTTGTAAGTCGTTTTGGATAAAAGCGTCTGCTAAATGACCAAAAGTAAAGTAAAAGTAAAGTAATAATAATCCTATTCTTATTCTGATAATAATCATGACACAACTGGCTTAGCACTGTGACAAAAAAAGGGGACAACAAGAGCTGAATAACCTAAATATGTGTTATTACAATAAAAAGCAAATATTAACAATTAAAATGCCATTAAATAGAAAAGGCATGTCTATTTCTATAAAAAGAAAATAATAAATAATTTATTTAAAAAAAAAAAAAAAAAAATACAGTCAACCCTGCTCCAGGAAAGCTAATATCTTGGCATGCTTTTTTTGGTACAGTAGTGTAACTCAACCATAGTATCATGCATTGTTGGAGAAAGCAACCAACTAGTCACTTTTTTCTGAAATCGTGTGTGCACATATCGCAGATGACCCATGTTGGTTCAGCAGCATAAAGGACTGCCATTAGCACTGTCACACACAGGTGATAGAGCAAAAACACTGAGATAAATTTGACTTTAATAATGTCAGAATATTATAGTTCATTTACACAAACAAATCAAAAACATTCATTTCTAAAATCATGTTATGCAGATGGTTCAGGTGTTTTTAATAAGAGTTGGAGCTAACCTCTGCAGGGCTGTGGCCCTCCAGGAACTGACTTTACCCCATGTATGGTTTATTCATTCAGCAATATTTCTCAGAGATGCTTCTGTAACAGTTAGATCTGTAGAGCAGTAGTTCCAACCACACAACTTTGTGATGCTGTTTGCAAATGTTTGTTTGAACTGTGGTTTCACGAGTTCATACTTGCATATAATGAACAGAGTAAAGGTTATGCATATTTGGCGTGCTGTCCGGGGAGAGGGCTCCGAGCTCGGTAATTACTCCAGACAGGTGCTCCCCTGTCTGGGAGAGAATCCAGAGCTCTGACATTTGGCCCCCGGACCTCAGAGCGCTCCCCCCGCGTGCTCCTTCCCGTGCTGGGGTAGGAGCAGGCTGATGGTGAGGAGTTGGGGTGGAGGAGGGATGCTGAAAGACTGTAGAGAGGATGAAGGTAAGATGGCTTGGGCTGATAGGATAGACCGTGTGATTGCTGATGATGAATTGGCCGTGTTAATTATCTGCGCATGCTCCTCCCGAAATTTGTTAATAAAACATCACTTCGGGAAACACGGAATCTTTGAGCTGCTTTGGTAACGATGGAACTTCTGACCATAGTTGACTGACAGTTCTTTTGGGAAATGCACCCCATGCAGAGTTCAGCTCCAACCCTATCAAACACACTTGAACCAGCTAATCAAAGTGTTCAGGAAAATAACAGGCAGATGTGAAAATAATATGCAGGTACGTTAAAGCAGAGTTGAAACTGCGGGGGTGTTTATACAACACCATTTTCTACTAAAAATGGAAAACGTTTGGTTTTCAAGCATACATTTTTTAAAACAATACCATTACCACCTCCGTGTAAACCACAAAACTGTGAATTTGTGAAGACAGTGATTATGTGTACGCATATTACGTGTTCAGTTTATTGGAATGTGCAAGTGTGTAGTGTTTCTTTACAAAGATAAATCGCCAGCTACGGGCCTGGCAAGCATAATACAGCATTTTTAGTCGTTTTCGCAGATCCGTGTGAATGGGGATCATTTTGGAAATGATGTCACTTTTATGAAAATCTTTTAAAAAATGCAGAGGAATAATTTTTCTGTTTTTAGTACAATTGTTGATGTGTAAATGTACCATAAGATCTACAGAATTATAGCCCTCCAAGAGCAGAGTTGGCTAACCCTGCCCTAGACACATGTCAAAATAATGAAAATAGTGTCTAATATGTCTAATAATGTTTAACTAATATGTCCACAGCTTCATTTGCCTGAGGAACATGCTTCATAATCAGATTCAAGATAGACAGATCTCAGATTTGCTTTATGAATTTATTTCATTTATTTTGACTATTTTAGTCCCAAAGCACCCAAATATCTTAATCATTTTGACGATGATGATTTCTTTGAAATAAAATCAAATGTCCAAATGTATGTGAAAGCAGATGGCCAATCATTTTTCCCACAAGAACCAGGTAATAACTGACATTCATCCACCTCTTTGTTATGTGTTGTCTATTTGTGTAGCTGGAAGATGCTCAGGGTCCTGTGCTCATGACTACTGTGGCCATGCCTGTGTTCAGCACCAAGAACGAGACTGTGAGTCATGCAAAACTTTGACTTTGGTAATGTTAACCAGTGGTTATTTAGTCAGTATGAATGTTTTCTCTATAGCACATACCAGTAGAGAGAGGAAATATGCCAATGTAAGACAGAAAAATGATGTAGAAAAGGATTAATTAAAAATTGATATTAACAAATTTGTCAAAACATTTAACCAATAATAAATATATATATATATATATATATATATATATATATATATATATATATATACAGGTGCTGGTCATATAATTAGAATATCATCAAAAAGTTGATTTATTTCACTAATTCCATTCAAAAAGTGAAACTTGTATACATACATTCATTCCACACAGACTGATATATTTCAAGTGTTTATTTCTTTTAATTTTGATGATTATAACCGACAACTAATGAAAACCCCAAATTCAGTATCTCAGAAAATTAGAATATTGTGAAAAGGTTCAATATTGAAGACACCTGGTGCCACACTCTAATCAGCTAATTAACTCAAAACACCTGCAAAGGCCTTTAAATGGTCTCTCAGTCTAGTTCTGTAGGCCACACAATCATGGGGAAGACTGCTGACTTGACAGTTGTCCAAAAGACGACCGTGACACCTTGCACAAGAGGCAAGACACAAAGGTCATTGCAAAAAGAGGCTGGCTGTTCACAGAGCTCTGTGTCCAAGCACATTAATAGAGGCGAAGGGAAGGAAAAAGATGTGTTAGAAAAAAAGTGTACAAGCAATAGGATAACCGCACCCTGGAGAGGATTGTGAAACAAAACCCATTCAAAAAAATGTGGGGAAATTCACAAAGAGTGGACTGCAGCTGAGTCAGTGCTTCAGAACCACTCACCGCACAGGCGTATGCAAGACATGGGTTTCAGCTGTCGCATTCCTTGTGTCAAGCCACTCTTGAACAACAGACAGCGTCAGAAGCGTCTCGAAGCAAAAAGGACTGGACTGCTGCGAGTGGTCCAAAAGTTATGTTCTCTGATGAAAGTAAATTTTGCATTTCCTTTGGAAATCAAGTCCCAAGTGGAGGAAGAGAGGAGAGGCACAGAATCCACGTTGCTTGAGGTCCAGTGAGTTTCCACAGTCAGTGATGGTTTGGGGTGCCATGTCATCTGCTGGTGTTGGTCCACTGTGTTTTCTGAGGTCCAAGGTCTTACAGCCGTATACCAGGAAGTTTTAGAGCATTTCATGCTTCCTGCTGCTGACCAACTTTATGGAGATGCAGATTTCATTCCAACCAGGACTTGGCACCTGCACAGTGCCAAAGCTACCAATGCCTGGTTTAAGGACCATGGTATCCCTGTTCTTAATTGGCCCAGCAAGCTACGCCTGACCTTAACCCATAGAAAATCTATGGGGTATTGTGAAGAAGGAAGATGCGATATGCCAGACCCAACAATTCAGAAGAGCTGATGGCCACTATCAAGCAGCCTGGGCTCTCATAACACCTGAGCAGTGCCACAGACTGATCGACTCCATGCCACGCCGCATTGCTGCAGTAATTCAGGAAAAAGGAGCCCCAACTAAGTATTGAGTGCTGTACATGCTCATACTTTTCATGTTCATACTTTTCAGTTGGCCAAGATTTCTAAAAATCCTTTCTTTGTATTGGTCTTAAGTAATATTCTAATTTTCTGAGATACTGAATTTGGGGTTTTCGTTAGTTGTCAGTTATAATCATCAAAATTAAAAGAAATAAACACTTGAAATATATCAGTCTGTGTGGAATGAATGTATACATTATACAAGTTTCACTTTTTGAATGGAATTAGTGAAATAAATCAACTTTTTGATGATATTCTAATTATATGACCAGCACCTGTATATATTTGCCTTGATTTTTATCTCTAACATGCTCCTGTTCATTGTCTTAAGAGAAATAAAGGAATTCTTCTTGGAGTAGTTGGCACAGATGTTCCAGTGTCTGAAATATTGAAGGCCATCCCCAAATACAAGGTACACAAACAAGTCACCTATAATTGTCCAGTCATTAAAACCTGGAACTCCTGTTGATTATGTGTCCAGACCAGAGTGTGTGAATGAATGAATGAATGAATGAATGAATATCAGCAAGATAAAGAAACTTTTTTCTCTAGAAGATAACATTGTAATTTAATGTTCACTAAAAAACGCATAAAATGATGTGACATCTGCAGTTTTCCTTTCTGTGTTTGGTGTATTTATTATTGAAATACAGGTTTCAAGTAAGTTTGTGTCAAATTTACCATCTTTCCTATTTAAATGGTCATTAGACTTGAGTTATATCATAGATATGAACCATGATTTGTTGCTTGCTATTGTGGTTTCTGGAAAAAGTCCTACATAACACCAATCCCTAAAAAACCTGGTGCTAGAGAAAATAATGATCTTCGTCCTGTGGCTCTGACTTCAAATGTCATGAAGTGTTTTGAGAAATTTGTAATTTCATTGCTGGAAAAAGAAGTAGAGCCACTACTAGACACCTGTCAGTTTGCCTATAAGCAGAACAGGGGTACTGAGGATGCTGCTCTTAGCATTGTTCATCTTGTGTCTAAGCATCTTGAGAATACTAAAGCCTATGCTCGTATTTTATTTGTTGATTTTAGTTCAGCATTTAATACAGTGCAGACACATTTGCTTTTAGAGAAGTTGCACAGCATGGGTGTTAGTACTCTTTTAATCAAATGGTTTTATTCTTTTTTAAGTAATAGAACTCAGCAGGTCAGGGTCAATGGGACACTTTCTGAGGTCAGATATAGTAACACAGGAGTGCCACAAGGTTGTGTTTCATCGCCTGTGCTTTTTGCTTTGTATACAAATGATTGCAGGAGCACATATACTAATAATTATATCATGAAATATGCTGATGACACTGTCATTTTAAGTCTCTTACATAAAGACATGGACTTATCATCTTACCACAGTGAAATAGATACTTTCATTCAGTGGTGTGACAAGAACTGTCTTGTTTTAAATGTAAAAAAGACACAGGAAATGGTCCTTGACCCAAGAAGTGTATCTGAACATAAGCCTGTGATCATTAAAGACACAGTGATAGAGCAAGTGACATCTTACAGATACCTGGGGTTTTATATGGACAGTGTTCTTTGTTGGAAGACACACATTGATAGTCTGTGTACACGATTACAACAGAGGCTCTATTTTTTAAGAAGGGGGTGGGTAGCAATATCTTGCTTGTTTTTTACCGAGCCATGTTTGAAAGTCTCATTCGCTATGGAATCACAGTCTGGTTTGGAAACTTGTCTGTTCAACTGAAAAACAAATTGGCTCATATCCACAAAACAGCCTTGACAATCATAGGAATAAAACAATATGAGCCTATACAGACTTTATATGAACAGGCAGTGATGAGAAGGGCAATAAGTATTAGCACTGATCCCGATCATCCTCTTTTTAGCGAATACCAGCCGCTGCCATCAGGAAAGAGACTGAGAATGCCTATGTGTAAAACGAATAGACTGAAGCTATCATTTGTTCCTGCCTCGATAAAAGTGTTGAATTCTAACAAGAACAACGCACCTATAGCACATTAGCACTTTACTGTGTTTTGTATTTATTACTGTTTTGTTTATTATTGTATGTATTATTGTTTAGAGCAACACTGTAGATCTTTGCCCGAGACAAATTTCCTTTCGGAGACAAATAAAGTTTATCCTTTCCTTTCTATCCTTTTGGTCAAATGGAGAAGAAAAGCCTATACCAGGACAAGATGTAAACTAAAAAAAGATAAACTTGACTTCACCAGCCTGAGAACCTCTGCCAGAGAATAGGAACTAAAGTGGAAATAAATCCACCCACCAAAAGGATCACAGGTCCACTCAATAAAGGCCAAGAGATCTAGTCTTTTATTTAACATACAATCAATCAATCACGTCACATCAGTAGTGAAGAACAGACCCATTCAATGCACACACACTTTATAGAACCAATACAAAATGTTAAGTAGAGCTGAGACTTACCAGCAGGAAGCTGCTAATTACAGTCACTATCTGTCCTGAAAACCAACCCCAATCACACACACACCTGCATATTTGAGTGACTGAGATGGTCGATAATGAGCATAGTAAGTGTGTTAACTGCTGCAGCTCATTGAACTGCTCACATTTAAAATGAAAGTGCTTCTTGACGAAAGAAAGAAAAATGTTCCATCTCTGATAGATCTAGTTCTATGGTGCCACAAAAGCTAGAGTCCTGGGAATCCAATGTTGAGCTTGAGGCTGTTGAGAATGAGCAGATGATTTCTGTTTCTCTGTCACTCCCTGAACCATGTGCAGTGTATTTCTCAGGTGGCGTTCACACATGAGGAGTTGTGTTCAAGTCTGGAAGTTCACAATGCAATCTCTTTCAGCTTGTAGAAGTTTCTGTTTACTGTTGTTTCAGGCACTAATAGTTCTTTGCAGTGGGCAGGCTGGCACTCATCAGGAGGCCCATCCCTTTCTTGGTTATTCAAGGAGTATAGACATGAAATTGATTTCCCGCTTTTGCATGCATTTCATTCAAGAATGTTGTGCAAGTTTTCTGCAACAATGGAACAACAATGATGCTACGAACTTCACATACTTCTGAAAATCTTTTAACAAGCGTTGCCTTTTTCCAGGCGGATCATTAAATAATGTAATACATATCTCCCAGAAATCCTGTAGACTTCAACCCATCAGAGGATGACTTTGAAATCTGAGGGACACATGAAGTTTCTTGGGTTTGCTTTTGGGTGCAAATCTTACCAATTCAGGTTCTTCCTTTTGGCCTGGCCGTATCTCAGCATTGATACTTTGTTCTCAATCACCTTGATTTGAGAATAAGCCTTAAGAAGAAATTTGTTCTTTTTGCTAAAGCAACAGATTATATTTCTGAGGGTGGAACTGAACTTGCAGATGCAAGCATGACTGCTCATGTTCTGTCGTTTCGCAGACTTCTGCTTCATATGGGAGGTTATTATGGTACATTTTTTTGGCACAGGTCAGATTTGTGTCAGTAAAAACTGAAACAACTGTGTTCTGAGGTGACAAAGGCTTCAGCAGGGCAGAGATGGTTCTTTTGGTATTTTTCCCCCTTCTTTTGGTTCTCTCTGTCTCCTTAATTGCCTCTGGGGATGAACACTCTGGCACATGTGTGGTCAAGGGTCATGCTCATATGCCTACCCACCTATAAATCTGCATCTGGCAATACTTGCAAGAAGGCTGAGTCTTCTGGAAGAACGATCTTCCCATCCCAATCCAGAATGCTGATTCCCTGACAATTTTCAAGCAACAGCTGAAAACTCATTTCTTTCAACACTATTTGACTTCATCCTAAATTAAAAAAAAAACAAAAAAAACTTTGTCCTTTTCTTTATTTATTTCTTACCTTTTTAGCTTGTACTTGTTTGCAATAATGCCTAAAACTTGAGAATGCCTAAAACTTGGTATTACGAGCACTTCCTGTGTCTGTCTGCCTCTTTAAGATGAATCGCTTTATGTATTCCCCAATTGTAAGTCCCTTAAAAGTGTCTGCAAAATGACTAAAGGTAAATGTAATGTAAATGTCTTCTGCTGGTTGCATCCTCATAATTAGTTCTCTGGTCTACTGTCTTCCCGGAGGGAACTTTTTTGGAGATCCTGATAAGAGTAGATCTACTTTGCCAGGCTCAGGGCACTGTGTGGCGAAACTGTGTCTGTTTCCAGGCTGATCATGTTGAAACTTTGGGTTTGGCCTTGGTGCTAGTCTTTTACAGTCAGAGAGAAACACAAACCTAATGACCTAAGTCCATTACACGACACACTTAACAACTGGCGAGCAGGGCTGGGGAGTAACGAAATACATGTAATGTCGTTACGTGTTTAAAATACAAAATATGAGTAACTGTATTTCGTTATAGTTACATTTTAAATGGGTAGTAATCAAATTACAGTTACATCCGAAAAGTATTTTAGATTACCAAAGTGATTACTTTGATTTTTAATGTCATTTATTTATTTTAATATTAATGTAAAATGATTGGAAATTTAAACCATGAGGCAACTGGTGGTGCTCTGACTCGCGTGCGGCCTGTTCAAACAGCAGCCTGCCAGCAGAGAGCAGACTATAGTGACGACTCACTACAATGCGAGAGAAAATCAGAAAGCCAAGCGCATAACTGTCATGGAAATAAAAGGACGATTTTACTTATAAATGTGAAAAAGAACGGAACATCACAGTAGGCTATGCAATTTTTGTTTACCTGCAACAAAACGTCTCTCGGCTTCAAAGGAACATCTAACCTTGAAAAAGCATCTTAAAGTAAGTTGTTCACAGTCTCAGGTTTGTAGGAGTTCTTGTTTTATATATTTATGTAGCCTATAGTTAAGCAATCTATCAGTCGAGGAAGAAGAGTTTAGCCGAATATTAGCGCGATTGCAAATGTGATGCTGATTTTATGCAATTCATAACAAAAAGTTCATATTTAGTGACTTATTAAAAGAACAGTGTTGTCTGATTTGCTCTATAGCGCAAACAAAAATGGTTCCATACAAGCACTGGTCTATTTACACTAAGCACAAAAATTGTTTGGGATTGACATCATTAGAAAATACACCTCTGTGAGACACGTGGTGATAAGATTTGAGTTTGAATCCGCCTTATGCCGAACTCATTCAACTCCCGTTCTTCTCCCTTTTCCCATCACATATCTGCCGCTGTTTGCAATAAGTATTAATAGCATCTAATTACTATCACTTGTTGCAAAGAAAATGCTACTTTTTTCCTACATGGTGTAAATAGAATTTATGGCTATTTATTTGCACTTAATGCAAATAACCACTGCCTTCCAAATAAATCCACATCAGAATAGTTGCGCATCTGAGAGCAACATTTGGTTCCTGAATGAAGCCGCGTTTTGAACGAGCAAATTATTCAATTACATTCATAAAATCATCAGTCACTTTATACCTGAATGAATCAGTCCTTTTGAACGAATTAAAGGAAGCCATGACTTATTTAAGACAGTGACTTGCCGCCACCTACTGGTAGATTTAGTTTCATATTTAAAAACAATTTCCTCCCATATCCCATTTTTTATTTCTCTTTTATTTTTATGTTCAAAATGTTGTATTGCAAATAATCTTATAGCATTATTTATCCATTTATAATTGTTTTAAAAGTATTCATGCCACCCATTTTTATTTAGAGGTGGTTAACACAAAAACAAGACAAAGTTAATGCCCATTACATTAAGTATTCCAAAGTTACTAAAATTAAGTAATCTAACGAAATACTTTACAAAATACTTTTTAAAACATGTATTTTGTAATCTGTAACGAAATACATTTTAAAAGTAACCTTCCCAGCCCAGCTGGCGAGACACCACTGGACAAATTCTGCCCAACCAACCAACAAACAAATGAACAAACAAATAAATAAACTAAAGCCATATCCGATTATATGGGCCACCTGCACTCCTGCCCCACCAAAGGCAACACTGCTGTTTTTGAAACTTTAAAGATTAGTTTTTATCTTAGTTTGTGCTTAATATAACATAAAACATCCTGCATCAACAGAAAACATCCTCTTTCTTTCTTTCTTTCTTTCTTTCTTTCTTTCTTTCCATAACCACATACAAGGACCATATTGTTTCATGTGATACATGTCATAGACAACCTAAGCCCTAGGCAACAATCAAATCATTGCCTAGCACACTGCACAAACAGACAGAAAACAAACTAATCAATGCAACCACATGCAATACTAGAAGAAAGGCAGGTTAGCAACGACACATTTCCAGGTGGTGTAAGTCCTAATACGGTATTACTCACCCTGATGATGTGACACAATAATTCTAATGGAAAACACCAGACTATCTCAACAAACTCAAATGGCAGGAGGTATTAGGAAGAGGAACAGTCTCACACTGTGTCCTAACCAGATTTGATGATGATACACAACAAGTGACAGAAGATTCTATTTTTGAAATGGTTTCTATTTCTGCAGCGTTGCAGCTGACAGCTTAACTACTGATTGTGTTTCACATTATATAAAATGATTTAATTTGAGTTTGAATATTATTTTGTAGTGTGACTTGTATAATTTTATGCAACAACCTTAATGAAAAAGACAATGGATAATTGTCCCCAGATCCTATGTAAAACTCTATGTAAACTATGTGAAGTGTATTCTATGACAAAGGTTGTATCAATGAGTTTGCATTTTTTAAATAATGTTAAAAAATAAATATTTTAATAATTTGATTATGTATTCATACATTTTGTTGTAAATGTGAGCAAAATCTCAAGGAAAGTCAGTTCACTCTCCGGCAATATTTGCAAAGCCTCCAGGCAGCTATTTTCTGACATGCTAGACCAACTTCTATATTTTTTAATAGGGAAAGGCATGACTTGCATTACTAGAACCACCATGGATACACCATATTGTGCAGCACCATTCACAGCAATACTTGTGCAACATCTCGGTATATGTACAGTCTCTGTTGTGAGACAGCAGTGTGCTTGCGGAGAGAGAGAGCCAGCCCACACGTTTTTCTGATTGGCCTTGATTTTTGATTGATATGTTGTATCTGGTGTGGACAGATAAATTGCTTGAATCTCATCACATCACAACTGGTTAAGAACATTGTGTCATTCTTCAGAGTGTGTGATTGGACTAAAATCGAATGAGTGCTCAACATTTTTGGTCCAGTTTACTGCAAATATTAAATGTGTAAATTTGTTAAGTGTTAATTTAGTAAACTTTTAGCATTACTCTAGATTATCGATGGCTGAAGCACTAATAGACAAACTTATGGGGTCTTTGAAAATGTGACAGTATCTCTGAATTTGATTGCTGTTTCTGGTGTGTGTCTGTTCACAGCTGGGAATCCATGGTTATGCCTTTGCCATCACCAATAATGGATACATACTCACCCATCCAGACTTGCAGCCTCTGGTAATGTATCGCTTGTGATGATCATAGCAAAGAAGCAGTCCTCCAGCACATGCTGAGGCTGATGGGAGAATGCATCTCATTAGAGTCATTGTGCTATGAGCCGACAGCTGCATACGGCCTCTGATCAACTGTAATGAGTGTTTGACAGATGATGAGATGAGAACACACTTTACTTACATCAACAGGCGTAAGAATCAAAACCTCCTTCATGATCTCGCTGCTCTGTGAACTGTGTCAATAAACAAAGCTGTGAAACAGTCAAACAGGGAAAGTACTCAGGATAAACAGGATCTGTGCAAGAGGGCAATGAAACGGGCCAACACGATCAACACTAAGTTTTTATATATTTATATGTCCTCTGCATGAATCTCACCAAGCCATTAATGAAAATCTAGGTGATATTTCATCCCATCAAAGTCAAACTGAAGGAGATTTTTTTTAGAGCCGTTACAATTCATAACAATTAAGCATGTGCTCATTACCATAAGGCAAATAAATCTCATTGTCAGTATGGTAATGTGACTAGTAACAAAATTTAATTTGTAATTAGTTTCATGTATTTTAGTAGTACTTGTACTGCCTTTTAGTAGAATTTCTAATATTTAATTTATCATAATTTATGATATTTATGTATAAAATTTGGTTTTCTTTTATTTTTTCAAGTGAAAACTGGCAAGAGAGATTTAATCATGTAGCTGAAGTCCAGGGTATAGCTGATGTTTCTGTATCTACACACACTCCCACATTTTAACTACTTGATGCAACAGAAAAGCCCACTTTTTATTATCTCCCATTTTTAAAGATAAGCATCTGGGCCCGTATTTATCAAGCCACTGCTAAGAATTGACTTAAGTGTAGAAAAATTCTTGGCTCAAAGCTGCATTTAAAAGTTAGTTATCAAGCATCGCAGTCATATTTTAAGCGAAGTGTTGGACTAAATCTTAAGTGTCAGCCTTAGAGATGATTCACGACACTTTGCTGTGCCACAAACTGGACTTTGGATGACGACATACACATGGACCAATCACTGAATAGATTTCCTTATTTAAGCGTATTCTCATATAAATTCACATTGAATGGTTAAATTCCTAATAGGAGTTTACATTCAACACACATTTGACAATAAAGAATTTTCAAGAGAATTCATTATAGCAAGGAAACAAAGCGTAATCACAACTTGGGTTCTGCCGATAGATGATAGTATAGTGTATCGATGATAGAGATAACGCCTGATTATCATCATACGGTGCAGATCGCTTCACTATGGAAGCCCGTTTCCGCCACTTTATTTATTCTATCTATTTATTTATTTATATTTATTCTGTAAATCATAATAATGAGATACTTTCTCGTAATTATGCCTTAGTGTCTCATAATAATGAGAAACTTTCTCATAATTATGAGTTAATATATTATAATGTTCAGGGGAAATTATCTCTTACATAACGAGAAACTTTCACGAATAATAACTTATTCTCTCATAATAATGAGAAACTTTCTCCAAATAATGGTTTATTTTCTCGAAATAATGAGAAACTTTCTCGTAATAATGACTTAGTTTCTCGTAATGATGAGAAACTTACTCGAAATAATGTCTTAATCCACACACAAAAAAAAGAAAAAAAAATCGTTAATCCACGCATGCGCAACGCAAGAGTGACGGCACGCTAGCGACATCTGCTGGTCAAAACCATGCAGGATCACCGCAAAAATTGTTCTGTAGACTAATCTAAAGTGTGTAATCTATCATTAAATAATGATTCAGATTATCTGCATGTACTCTTGTTAATTTGTAGCACTTACCAACAAGTTACTC
>JAFVLL020027410.1:0-11223 GCA_021397915.2 Tor tambroides
AATTCTATTTTAATCTCTTTTCTAAATGAAGCTGTTTGTGTACCACAAGAGTGCAGCAGTAGGCTAACTAAAGAACTGCAGAACTTCACAAAACAAGGTATTAAATACAAAGTCTGCTGTCAATACAATTAATTCAAGAGAGTAGGCCTACTTGTTCCTGGCTCGTTTTTTCTTCTGTGTTTGATCATGAAATGTGTTTTATCATGAAATTGTGTAGCTTACAAAACATATAAATGTCGCAATCAGGGCTAGAGATTTGTTGGTGTGTTGCGCGGAAGCCATCATCTGCATCCTCAGAGCCGCTGCTTTCACTTCCATCCACTTCAAGAGTGGACGCGTCTGAGCGCAGTTGATCGCTGGGACAAGATCTCGAGACTTCAGCTGCTCATTAGATATGCAACATGAGAGGACACTTACTTGGAATACTTGTACTTTTGAAATATTGCATTTGCAGTGATGTGGTGAACTTTGATTCAGACATAATGGACTTTGTAGTTGGTTACAGTAAGTTATTTGTTCTTACTGAGGATCGACTACATCAGATGAGACACGATCTATATGAGGAGAAATGGAAAGACATCACTAATGCCCCTCACAACAACAGAGTCAACATTCTGGTGCCTTTTGACGACAACGGCACTCTGATAACTTGTGGGACTTTTGAAGATGGATATTGTGAAGTTCTTCATATAAAGGACATTACAAACAGTATTTACTATGAAAGTAATATATTGGTAGGACCGCGACAGAATAAGAAATCTGTTGCCTTCATAGCCGGTAGGTACCTTTTGGTTGGGAAAAAGGATGACGATGCAAAAGCTCAAGATACCAGATATTCTGCTGTTACCTTGCTGAGCACTTTAGAGTCTCAGCCAGGTGGGATTTTCTCAAGAATAGCAGAAGGATCAGAGGCCATGATTCAGAGCACAGTGAGAGATGTGGAGTTTGTTGACGGATTCCAGAGAGTTTCGCTCTCAGAATCCTACTTATTTCTCAACGCAGAGACTGACAACGAGAGGAAAGTGCTTGTCCTGTGGATGAACAGCTCTAAATGGAAAAAGATGGACATAATCAAATCCCTACAGTCTACAACAATACGATGCTGCAGTGATAAAGTTCGTCCAGTGCTCGTCGCCTCCACCGTTATTCCCTCAGTGAACGGCGTTATTTGGGCAGGTGCGTTCAGTGCGCAGAATCAGCAGGATCCAGAGAACAGCGCGCTGGCTCTGTACGACATCAGTAACGTTCAAGGCCGAGTGAAGGGCTTCTGCGCTTACGGTGAAAAGCAATGTGGTTCTGAGGTTGGAGATTGTAGCCTATTTATTTGTTCAATACACACGCTTTTTAAAAATGAGAATAGTACAGCATTTCTACCAAAATACCGTGAATCTGTTGCATGATAATACGTAATTGTATACTATTCACTAAAGTCATATAATTTTAGTTTTGTTGTTTGTATTTTAGACTGGCAGTGAACTTCAGCCGCTCTCAGTGGTGTTCAAGTACAGCTCAATGTCAGCAGTGGCAGCAGATAGAAATGGATCCTGGATTGTGCTGTTCATAGGAACCAGTGATGGCCAACTCATAAAGGTCTCCTTCACCTCTCTCTCCCACACAAGTGCCTTTATTTTCAGAAGACTCAATGAGTTTTCTAAAAACCTGCCCACCACTTCAATTTATAGCTCTTAGCTGTTCCATGTTTAGCTCTGCATTTGATACGCTATAATCATAATTAATAATTTGCATTTGTTGGTTTTTCTAGCTTGTGTTGGATGAGAAATTAACACCAGGCTGTCCAATAGTGCTGTACAAATCTGATGATGAACGAGCAGTGTTTCCCAGAATGCACTTTGATCCAGTAGATTTCAAACATATTTACATCGCTCTGAGGAAACAGGTGAGGTTTAAAAAGGTGCAGTCAATAAGTGATACACAATTTTGTAAATAATTTAGCGTAAGTTGTCACAGCACATAACAACATTACACTGAATATAACTGTCTGCTTTGTTAATTAAAAATCAGGATATTATATTATTTTGTTATATACATATATTAGTACAATTTTAAATATTAATTAATATACATATTGGGTAACACTTTATTTTACAGTGCCTTTGTTATGTTACATGTACTTAATATGGTAATGACAGTAAAATCTGAATAATTACAAGCAACTAACCCTGACTCTATAAGCACAGTGTTAATTAATATCACTCAGTACTTGTTGAAATTAAGCTAAAAAAACCTCGTAAAAATGGAAAATACACTGGCTTTATAGAATGACTCTAAAAAACAATGTGTCTCTTTCTGCTTATGTTTTCGACATAGTTAAGAAGAGTGTCTGTGTTTCTGTGTGCGAAATACAGCACTCTGAAAGACTGCAGAGCTGCTCTGGATCCTCTCTGTGGCTGGTGTGTGAACTCACACAGGTTAGCACATCTTTAATCACATGAAAAATTTCACACATCACACAGGATATCTGCTCCAGGCTGCATGTACACTAAATAATTACAGAACAGCATGTTAACTTCTTATCATCTATGAGGACATGATGAGCAATGCAAACAGTTTTGTAGTGATATACTGGTTAATGTTGTTTTATCTAGATGTTCTACTCAAGATGAATGTTCAGACACTTCATGGGTGTCCATCCCAAAAAACTCTCTTCAGACACAGCTGTTTTCTTTTCAGATGGTAGAGAATTCTTCTAGAAAGGTAGACATAAATATCTAAAATTATCATTTCGAAAATGTTTACAAGACTGCTCTTTACCAGCCATTGCCCTCTCCTACACAGATTACTCTACATCTTGCCTTGAGTCTGGAGAGCACAGGAAATCCTGCTTTCTCATGTGCCTTCAACACAACCATGAACCTGTGTGAAGGGTCTGATCCGCCTGCAGTTTTCCCAAACTGCTCCTGTAGTTTTTCTGACCAGCTACTATATATTGGAGGTCTACTTCAAAGAAGTTGTACAGTATATGTGCTATTAAAAAAAATATTGGATTTATGTAGTCAGAATATGATGCTTTTAATCATGCACATTTGTCGTATTCTGTTCAGGTTTAAAAGTCTCTGCTACTGTTACTATTGAGGATCAGAAGATCACAGAGATGCTCACGCTGACAAACTGCTCCAGTATCACAGATAATTCACCAAATGCTTCTTATACACAGTAAGAAAATGAAATGCACTGCCTAAAATATTTTTTAAATTCTCTCAGTTGTAACACAAAAATTGTAAGACAGATTTTTTCTCTGACATATACATATTGTATGTTTTTTATGCAGGTGTGTTCAGTGTATCTCATCTGGGTGTCACTGGTCCTCTTCCTCTCAGCATTGTGATTGGACACATGGAAGTGGGCTGCAGTTACACATACAGGTGAGACAGTGTGTAACCTATAATCTAGTGTTTCAGTGTATGTGTATTGGAAGTACTGTAACTTTCATAAAGTGTCAAGACGATATTAATGCATTATTGAAAGCTGAAATATCATTGCATTGGCTCATATGAATCCAAGTAAGTGAACTGCTCAGAGTTCTCTCTCTTCCTTTAGGATGCATGTAAAGATCTACACTCTGAGATGGTAGGAATGATTTGCTTATGAACTCCATTTAAAACAACAATTTTTTTCTGTTGTATGTCAGTTGTATATCGTATCTGCAGCTAACGATTTGTCACAACCATCTTACATTTTAAATTCTGTATATTATTCATATTTTGTATTTATATGAGCAATATCACACTCGTAGACGTGAGATATGGCTGTATATCGGCGCGGCTGTGATTCGGCCGTAGGTAATCATAGCATGCCGATATACAGCCATATCTCTCGTCTACGAGTGTGCTATCGCGTTTATACAACAGTTTGATGGTACGAGTGTGTAAATAAATTAGGAGTGTCTTTAAAAGCCCTCTTTTGTGCAGAGCTACTTCCTTCCGCCACGGATTCAAATCTAAAGTTGACAGTTTAACAGCTGAGCCCAAGCCTCCATTACTTATTTTAAAACGTCACTTTAGAACTGGTAACGAAGGAACGTTGAGTTGCTTCATTAAAAGCTTATTGTATTACTGTAGTAAAAGCAGTGTTTTATGTGTAGTAGAGTATAATAAGAGAGAGACACTGACTGAGCGAGTGATCACCTGCATCTGATAAAGCATTCATTCTTCAGCTCAATCTCATATTCACAATAAAACATTAGTTTGAATGTCCACTGAGGAAAGCGATAGGCTCTTCATTGTACTATCCTTTGATCTGTTAAGGCTGATTTCCACTGACAGAGCTGCTCTGTGCATTTGTTGGTTGCTTCTTACAAGCTGTTGTTAAAAGTAAAAATAACTTCTGTTTCAATCTTTTCAATATAAAAGTCTTTACTGCTGACTCGTAAAAACAGTCTCTTGTTGCCATCTAATGGCAGAACAATGTAACTAAAATCACCATCACGAACACACACACTGTTTCCTAATACTAAATACTACTATTATTTATATAAAATATTATTTATTGAATAATAATATATTTAATAAACAACAACAATAGCCATCATAAAAATTGCTAGGCAATTCAGTCAAAAGTACAAAGGCAGCGCTCTGATATAAAGCATTGAATTTACATAAACATGATGAGATTTTGCCAAAACTATTTGCTCTGGAACAAATAATAGATTAATGAGACCAAAGACTGCCCGTTAGATTTACCCAAAACAAATTATATCTCATGTTTAACCACTATAGAGACATCAGAGCCAGCGGTAAATTCCAGAAGATCTGGCTGAGGTGAGGCTTCTCTTGGCAGGTTCATGAGCGCTGAATGGCCACTGACGCGCTGGAGCTCACATCTCTGAAAACGTCGAAGCAAATTTTCAAAAAGACGTTATCTTTATTAACAAACAGCATATTTGAAGTCCAAACAAGTGCATTCTCACCTAAAAAAACTCTTACAAAACTCTTTTCCGTGACACAAAACAGTATTATTTTTAAAATTATAGTGGATTTGGGCATCTGCCATGACACTCGCTGTGAGAAATATGGCAACTTCGGCAAGTGCAGTGATACAAATGGTGAAACGGCTGTTGGACTTCTGTTGGACTATAATATTGCACTCCTATTAACAAATCTGTTGTATAAATTACAACAGATGTACAAAGAACTGTTGTATAAATTGTATTAATGCACAGTTATAAATGTATTTACTATTATTGTTGTTGTTTTTATTAGCATTATTATTGAGTTACTTGTAACTTCTGTTGTTCATTAAAATACTGTGTTCATACTGTATGGAGTGGGTATGGGTTTTGTTCTGCTTTATGGCCTTTCTTTACTGAGCACAACCTTTTGTGTTTTGAAGAAGCCGGAGATTCTCTCTCTGGAGCCCAACAATTTTTTTTTACATGGCAGAAACAATGTTTTACTAAGAGGAAGGAACCTGGAATCTGTCACTAAAATCCGTATTCAAGGGAATCTGGACTGCATTCCTAAAGAGTGAGACTGTGTGTTTGCTTAGTCGTATATATATATATATATATATATATACAGGTGCATCTCAAAAAATTAGAATATCCTGAAAAAGTTCATTTATTTTTGTAACTTGTTTCAAAAAGTGAAACTTTCATATATTCTTGATTCATTACATGTAAAGTAAAACATTTCAAAAGTTTTTTTTTTGTTTGTTTTAATTTTGATGATTAGAGCTTACAGCTCATGAAAGTCAAAAATCAGTATCTCAAAATATTAGAATATTTCCTAAGATCATTCAAAAAAACGATTTGCAAAACAGAAAAGTTCAAGTTCTTTAAAGTATGTTCATTTATGCACTCAGTTCTTGGTCGGGGCTCCTTTAGCACAAATTCCAGCATCAGTGAGGTGTGGCATGGAAGCGATCAGCCCGTGGCGCTGCTGAGGCACTATTGAGCCTTCAGCTCATCTGTATTGTTGGATCGACTGTTTCTCATCTTTCTCTTGAAAATATCCCATAGATTCCATATAGGGTTCAGGTCAGGCATGTTGGCTCAATCAAGCACAGTAATATTATGGTCGGTGAACCACTTGGAAGTGGTTTTGGCACTGTGGGCTAAAGTCCTGCTGGAAAAGGAAATCAGAATCTCCATAAAGCTTGTCAGCAGGTGGAAGCATAAAGTGCTCCAAAATTTCCTGGTAGACGGCTACATTGACTTTGGACTTGATAAAACACAATGGACCAACACCAGCAGACGTCATGGCACCCCAAATCATCACTGACTTCAGAAACTTCACACTGGACTTCAAGCAGCTTGGATTCTGTGCCTCTCCAGTCTTCCTCCAGACTCCAGACCTTGATTTCCAAATGAAATGCAAAATTTACTTTTATCTGAAAAGAGGACTTTGGACCACTGAGCAACAGTCCAGTTCTTTTTCTCCTTAGCCCACGTAAGATGCTTCTGATGTTGTTTCTGTTTCAGAAGTGGCTTGGTAGCCCTTTTCCTGAAGACGTCTGAGCGTGGTGACTCTTGATGCACTGGCTCCAGCTTCAGTCCACTCCTTGTGAAGCTCTCCCAAGTGTTTGAATCAGCTTTGCTTGACAGTATTCTCAAGCTTGCGGTCATACCGGTTGCTTGTGCACCTTTTCCTACCCAATTTCTTCCTTCCAGTCAACTTTGCGTTTAATATCCTTTGATACAGCACTCTGTGAACAGCCACCCCTGTCAGTAATGACCTTCTGTGACTTACCCTCTTTGTGGAGGGTGTCAATGATTGTCTTCTGGACCATTGCCAAGTCAGCAGTCTTCCCCATTATTGTGGGATCAAAGAACAAGAGACACCCGGAATTTATACTGTAGGGATGGCCATTTAATGAAACTCAAATATAAATATTCTAATATTTTGAGATACTGGATTTTTGGCTTTGCATGAGTTGCAAGCTCTAATCATCAAAATTAAAACAAAAAAACTTTTGAAATGTTTTACTTTACATGTAATGAATCTAAAATATATGAAAGTTTCACATTTTGAAATAAGTTACAAAAATTAATGAACTTTTTCACGATACTCTAATTTTTTGAGATGCACCTGTGTGTGTGTGTGTGTGTGTATATATATATATATATATATATATATATATATGAATGTGTATATAAATAATCAGATAAATGATACTGTATATCTGTACATGAATGTTTCTCTTCAGATTTCCAGTGTTTGATCGCTCCAGTGACACTTTAAAGTTCCACATTCCTCCCAGTGGAACTAAAGGAACAGTGAAAGTGTGTGTTGTTACTCCTGATGACCGCTGTCATGGTAACAGCATCATCACTTACAGTTCTCAGCCCAGCTGCACTGGAATACAGCCCACAGTCACCTGGAGCAGGTCAGACCATTTCAGACCACTGTCAGATCAGCTACTACATCTCATCAGCACTTTACGATGACAACTGCACATTTTAATTATTGAATCTAATGCCATACAGTTCAATTTAGTCATGCAATTTTCAAGAATGTTGTTTATATGGAAAAATAAGATTTGCAAAGTATGATCAAAATAATAGCAATACCATTAAACAGATGAAAGACACATGTGAGGCAAGAAATAAAAACAGAAGTGAAAATCTTTAGGTCATTTCCTGCATGGATTTTCATAGATCTGATAGTTGCAGTTTACTGACTCACATGTGACCTTAGACCTTTTTTTAGCCACGGCACAGTTTTGAAAATTAAAAAACCCACAGCACACCACTAAGCACTGAAATATAGCAAAATTGCACCAACATGCATTGCTTCAAATGGCATATTAAAACTGGATATTATATTAAAAGTAGTTCTCACATTTAATGTGAAATTTGAGCTTAAGTCAGGTAGGAACACCACGTCATCAGAGTTGGTATTGTGGTGATCAGACACTTGCATGTGCTATTATAATTAACATTTTATGAAAATCAAGCTCAAATGGAGTTATGAGGTTTTTGACCAGCAAATGATGGCAATATGTGTTTTGTTTGTCATTAGGCGAACAAAACGCATATTGCCGTGTCTGCGAAACTCACACGCACAAAATGAGTGGTTGGAATTAAAACTTTAATATTGTACTTTAATATTGCTTCATAACATGTATCGTTGGCTGAAATTGTTTTTAATCTGTTCATGCAGTGGTGGAAGGAAGATTCATGTTCAGGGCAGCAATATGGAATTAGTGGAGTCAGTTACTGTCCTTCCCTCTAATAAAGTGCTGAAAACACAATACAGCACAAGCTCAGGGGTAAGACGTACTCATTACTTCTGCAGTATCTACAGTAACACACATATGCAAATATCAACCACAATGTTGTCACACTGAGGAGGAAGATAATATGAGTCTTTTCAAAAAATGCATTGCAGTGAGGAGGAAATTTTGAGGTCTGAAACTTAAGAGTCTTACATGTAAAACAAAAAAACTTATATGTCTTATTAAAGCTATACACTATGTAACACTTTTTTTTTACATTTATGCACTTAGCAGCCATTTTTATCAAACACAACTTGTAACTCTTATACAAAAACTTGCAATTCACCAAAGAACCAATAATAGTCATAATACAAAATGCCAGAGAGAGAGAGAGAGAGAGAGTATCTGGTATTTCCTCCATTATGGGGAGGAATATGGTGGGAAATATAGAAAATACAGTTTGTACAGTATAAAAAATCATTATGCCTGTGGAGAGTCCTCGTAAAACATGGAAACCAGTGTGTATGTGTGTGTGTGTGTGTGTGTGTGTGTGTGTGTGTACATTGATTTAGAAGTGTGAGGTGGTTGAGTATGAGGTAGTTAAGTGGTCAAGTGTTTCTCCGGCTGCTTTTTGAAAGATGTGATTGTCTCTGCAGTTCAGGTGGAGGCTGGCAGCTCATTCCACCAGAGAGGCTTTTTGCCTCATTGTGAAGGAAGAAGACATTGCATGTTCAGTGACCTGAGATTGCAGGAGATTTATATTTTATTAAAAAAAATGACAAAATGAGAGAGTGCAAAAAAAAATTAAAATCCTAACTATGTCTTTACCCAAATACAAATTTTTTATTCCTCATATCATGACTGCTTTTAATATTTATATTTAAAGCTTGACATGTATTAGAGTCATAATTTCATTGTCTCTCTTTCTCAGGATGTGTGGTTTCAGTCACCTCCTTATGACGGCTGTGGTCAGTTCAGATTGCTGTTAAATGTTGGGAACTCTACTGTGGACTGTAGGTATTTGTTCTTCAAGTCTGATCCAAAATTCACTGGATTCACCACCTTACAGGTGGCCAACGATCTACTGGTGAACATTCAGGTAAAAAAAAAAAAACGAACTTCTTTGACGAGCAAGATCTGCCCCTCAGAATTTGAGCTGGCAACTGTGCATTGATGGGACTAATTATTCTTGTGGATCTCTCTTTTTCAGAAAGAGATAGATACATTGAATTTGAGTATCGATGAAGTGAATGTGATGGGTCAACAGGGAAATAGGCAATATCAGTGCGTTTTGGAGAAGATTGAGTCCAATGCCATTATCTGTAAGATTAAAGGAGAATCAGGAGTCGTCCCAACAATGCTTGACTCACTCACAGTAAGTCTGTTTTTGATATTTTCACTTCTTTGGTAATTCTATGAAATTCTTTGGTAATTCTTCATAATTCTATGAAGTTTCTGATTTGACCTGATAACACTGCTGTGTTAAGTAATGTAAATCATACTTCATTTTGTAAGATGAAAAAAAAAGGCTTTCATTGTCATTTCAGATCACGCTTGGGAATTATGTTCTCGGGATGAGTAGTACAGAGTATCTGTTCTGCCTCAGTCCACAGAATACACCTGGCCATGTATAAAAAAAATTAAGAAAACATAAATGATTCTCAGCATCTTACAGCAGAAAAAGGATAGGGTGAAAAACTATGATTTCCTATTCCAAAGACTAGTGTAATGAGTTCTATACTTTTTATATCTATGTTTTTTATGCAGTTATAAATTTGGACAGATGTTTTTTTTTTTTCTATTGCATTTTCTGCTTTTTATATATTACATTTTAAATGATTGTTCAGCTTTAACACAATATGTTTTATGTGCTCTAACTATTCAACAGCCACTGTGATTCAGACACATGAAACATTTACAAACTTTGTCAGAAAAAAATATGTTATTTTCATCTACAGTAAGTCTGCATAAGAGATCACCAGAGTCAAACATTTCCTGTCAGAGTGATTTGTCACTATCAACTCATTTATTATAGACTGTATAAACAGTCAGTTAAGGTCTGTTATTTAGTACTGTAGTACAATTATTTAGTAATGGAAGACATTGGTTGTAAGATTTTTTCATTATACACCTACATAATTCTATTTGTCTGTTATTAATCAGATAAGTGTTATCAGTATAGTCTACTGCATTAAACAGCATATTTACTAATAAAATGGCAAATATACAGTATGAAATCTGTTGAATTCTGGTCTGTATTTAAATGAACAAACTCACATAAACACTAATTCTCTCACTCAAACATTCTTAGTTCTGCAAGTCATCAGAGCACACATTTTAGAGCACATAGCACACACTTTGCTGCATCATTTATCAGGTCTCTTCATTTTAACATGGTTCATTTCAAAGTCCTATTCAGATTATTACTATAGTTAAACTGTTAACCCTTTCAAGCACACAATTTCATTCAAACATTTGAATTTTATTGGCATTAACCAATTAGAAAAATAAATAACTAAATAATATGGCTAGGACTACTATGAAGTAGGGTTCAAGGGTCATTTTGATGTGATTTTTTTCATAATATAATATATAGTAAATGTTATCTATATTTAGATGTGGATATTAATAACATTAAATAATAATATTAAATATTATATTAAATAATATAAATGTTATTGTAACGGAAGAGGACTGGACACAACAGGTTAGTAAAAGCAATGGTGTTTATTTTCAGCACAGAGAGTTCGGGTGATGAATCCAAGCAGTAATACGGTGAGTAGTAATGTTGTAGAGAAGTTCTTGAGCTTGGATGAGTGATTGATCTTTGCATCTGATCGTTACAGGAACTGGAACGGACATTGGAGGATGCACACACCTCAGTCTACCGGAGCCTGGGAGAGACTGGTGAACTGGACACACTGGAGAGACGAGGAGACACTAGGAGGAACACAGGAGGTAAGTAGAGCAGGTGAGTATACAATGTAGGTATAGCAAGTCAGAGAGTCCTCAACGTATGAACGAGATCGGACAGTGAAGGTGTCTGAG